>CAJUYH010002755.1:37704-49886 GCA_910591685.1 Galerucella tenella
TTGCCCTTTGTTCTCGACGAACTTCTGTTTGACGTCTAGACCAACCAGATTTCTAGCAATTAACAAATAATTACCTCTAAAATGAACTCTAATTTGATATCGTGTACATGCCTTCCACAACATAAAAGCCATTAGAGTACTTGCTTCAGTAGATATTTTCTGAGTCTAATTAGACAGCCAAGTAATAGATTTCATGTAGCGGTCCATTATTAACAAACTTTAAATGATGTGAGATATAATGAACAGAATGTCAAAAGACTCCTAGAAGCTTTTCCATTGTTTAACAACCGATGTAGAGATTATCTTGGAGAAACGTTTACATTTCATATTTCTCTAATGATAGACAGTTTGGGTCACCAGAGATTGTTACGATTGATAAAATTATATTTACATTCAGAATTGAGCGAAATTAATGATTTATTTATTGCTTTGGTTGACAGTACATATTTATAAAAAATCCCGAAACACGTGAAATTAAATTATTCTTTAACGTGAAAATGCGATTCTTACCCACAACCCTCTTCGAATGACAGGCACATCCCCAATTTTTTGAACGAGAAGTATAGGCTTGTGACATATCGTTTGAAATGTCTCATTATTCTTAATTCAAAAATATTACCGTTTTCAAGTTTATTGCAGCATAAAATGAAATAAAATCAGGTGGTTATATTGGATAACAATAGGGCATGTCCACGTGACGTCACAAACTATTTTGACAACAGCCTGGTGGTAAAACAATATACAAAGCGTTCAGAACACGTGGTACTTAATAGTGAGGTTATGCTGATTTATAATGATAGATCGTGTTTGAGTTTAGTTGGCTTTGCTTAAATATTTTTTTAAAGTTATTTTAATTGTTTAGTTTGCATATTTATTAATATATAATATAGGTTAATAGTAGTTTGTTGTTTGATAATTATTGATCGTGTTTATTGTTTATTATTTTACCACCGGGGTATTGTCAACTGTCAACTGTCGTGGACATGCCCTATATTATCAGATAAGACGTTGTGCTTTCTGATGAGCACACGAAATATCGTCAGAAGGTTAATGTTTGAACAGGGATTGTAAGAAACCATATCATTGGTCCTGTTTTCATTATGGGCAATTTGAATTGCGAACATTATTTGGCTCTGCTTTGAAACTTTGTCATTCCAAGATTGGCATATTCACATCCTGATCCAGGACCACCACATTACGCAATGTCTGGCAGTACCACGATGCAATATTCCCCCTTCGGTGTATAGGAAGGCGAGGATCGATAGAATGACCAGCGCGATCACCTGAACTTACATCATTAGGTTTATTTTTATGGGGATATGTGAACAGAATTCTATACAAAACTAAACCTTTTGATTTAAATGACTTCTCAATGTAGATATGGAGCATCCCTTCGAGCATGCATGAGACCAGCTTCAAATAGCCTTCAACACCCATGAATCATACCAAGATACACTCCAGGAGCTTAGACAGCTTTTACATCAACTTTGGAGAAAAATCGATCAAGGCTAATTCAACTAACTTTTTGAAAGTATACAGAGCCGTTGTTTGTTGTTTGGCTGTACTTAATTGATATGAAAGAAAATCATGCTCGTTACGTATTTGTGAATGTACTTTAATTTTTCATAAAACCAACTTTGGCAAATCATTATCTATCTATGATACTTTAGTTTATGACACAATCATCCTGTTTGAATATTTTGTAATCTCCGCTTGTGTGTAGATAGGATTTAGATCGACGGTTTGCATATTAAAAGAGCTGAAACATGTTGTGAGCACATACGATTTTATATTGATTCGGATGGATTTGTTTTCAACTAACGGGCTTATTATGCATGTCGTTAGTTTAATTAGTCAAATATAATGGTGATTATATGGGAATTAGGTGATGTAACGATGGCCGACAAAATACACATTCCTCTTGTTAACTTTTTGAGAATGTTGAATATTTTATACTAAAACAACATGTTTTCGAAAACATAAAATGTTATTACATTGTTGATTGTATCCAATAATAGAAGACAAAATGAAGTAAACATTTTCATGATATCGAAAAATGATTCTAAAATGCTGGGATCGTCATTTGAAATGTAACTTTTCAATGGACCACGACATTTATCGATAAGTAAGTCGAGTGTTAGGAAGGAAGGTATCGCCTCTGGAGAGTAAGGAGCAGAAGAGAAAACAGAAGGAGAAAGGAAGGGAGGAAGTGAAGAGTGGAAAAGGGGAAGAGAGGGAGGGTGTAGAGAGATTGAAGGAGATGGTAAGGCGACTGGAGAAGCGGGTGAAAAGGCTGGAAGAGCAGAAGTCAGTGGCAGTGGAGCGGGTCAGGAAATTAAAGAGGTTGAGGAGAGAGGAAGGTAGGGAGGAGAGAATGCAAACACGATGGGAGGAGGGGCAAAGAGAATGGGATGGATGAAAGGAGATTAGAGACAAGGGCAGGGAGGATGAAAAGAGGGAGGGGATAGGGGTGAAGTTGGGAAATCCTATGTTAGGGGATGAAGAGATAAAAGTGGTATGGGTGACTAAGGAAGACAGTGGAATGGAGAAGGGGATACAGAAGATGTTTAGGGATAGGTACCCGATGTTAGGAGAAAAAGGAGAGGAAATGGAGTTGGTTAAGGAGGTATGCACTATTAAAAGAAAAGGTACAAGGGTGAACGCGGAGGAGTTGATATGTCGGATGGAGGGTGATTGTAGGGTTTGATATGATGAGTCGACTGTTTGAGGAAGTGGGGAGCAAGGTCAGCGTTGGGCTACACAGGCTTGAGCATGTGGAGATAGAGGTGCTGAGGAAGATGATCGCGTGGGTGAGAGCAGATGGGACGAATGTGGCAATTTATACAGATAGGGAAAAGGAAAAGGAGGTCAGGAATGAGGCGGTAATCCTGGGAGATATTGAAGAAGTCAATCAGGAGGGGATAGAAAGGGTAGTTTGAGGGAGTTGGAAGGAAAGTGGGTGGATAGACTTAGAGTCTCAAGGAACAGGGAGGTGATTATAGAGGCAAAGAAAGGGGTTGAGGTCAGGGGAATTCTGAGGGATGTGGAAAGGGTAACAGAAGCTAGGGCGGTGGAAGCGGGAAGGGTAACAAAAACCATTAAGATGGTGGGGATTGAAGATGGAGTGGTGAGAAAGAAAATAGAGGAATTGATAGGGGAAGGGACAAGGGTGATGACAGTGGTGAGAGAGAGGAACGGGATGAAAATGGTGGTGGTGAGGGTGGAATGGGAGAAAGCGGAAGCCTGGAAGCGGAAGTTGGACTGGAATAGGGTAAATATTGTAGAGGGGAGAGAGGAGGGCAGATGCTTTGGATGTGGAGTGAAGGGTTACCAGGTAGCTGGGTGTAATAACAAGCAACAATTTTTCGTCCATAACTTTTTTAGATTTGATCGTACAAAAAGTTGTAGGCATCAAATTAGAGGCAATTTTATACCCTATAATATGGGGTAATGCAATATTGGAACAAAAAATTATAGTTTTTTAAGCGACAAACATAATTAGAAAAACAATAACGACTTCATAATAAATGAAAATATAGTAGTCTGACACCTGAAAAATTTAGTGTTTCCAGATTTCGAAAATTCAAAATGGTGGATCTTCAAAATTTCAATATTATATATTTTTTCAATCTTGTCTCATTTCATAAAAATTAACGCTATCGATACGCGGTTTACTGCAATCGATAGATAATGAGTTGTAGTTTTATTAATAATAACAATGAATTTATTTTAAACTATTTCATATTATTTTTTTTTAGGAGTTTTACTGGGGAAAATATTTTTTTCTCTCCGTTTTTCTTAAATTTGTCGTTGAAAAATTGATTCATTAATATTTTGAAAATGTTTGTCTCCAAAAACCGAGCCAAAAACCCTGTATTTTGAAAAAAAAATTCCAGATTCGATCATTAGAAGTGGAGAAAACAGTGATCAAAGTTCAATCTCCACTGAGACAAAAACATTAAAAATTTAGTAGGCTGACCGGTCAAACTTATCCCACTTTAATAGTAAACACAGACGAATCTAATTAATATCGACCTCAAAAAGAAAGCTGTTGCCCTATCCTAGCCGATTGACGCCTAGCCTTGGACCATTAAATATTTTTTTCAAATCTAAATCGAATTGTGTTTTAAATCATAAAGAGCCATATATACCAATTAAATTGATACGCTTGTGACATCAATAACCATTGTTGTATACGGTTTTATAATAATGGCCCGAGATTGCACGTGGTTAATTTAATGCTTCAATTACTTTATGATGTACTGGTTTAGTGGATGTGTATATGTGCATTATTGTCATAAAAATCGTTATTAAAAGATGCTTTGCATTTAAAATGTGTCAGACGGTTCACATTACTTGTGCTTTATTAATTTTATAAAATATTACTATGTCAAAGTTATTATTTTTGTTTATATCAGTGTAGAGTAGTTAATATTTGAAATAACATTAAAAATGATGATACTAAACATGTTTATTGATGTTATAAAATGTGTTAATCGTTTGTAAGGTCTGAAGATATTAAAAATCAGTCGAAAGCATTGGATCACACTGGTCTAATTGCAGCTGCCGTTGATCAGCATTTTTGACTGGGCAATTATAATTCATAATATTGCTGAATAATTATAAATTTACCAGCATGAAATGAAAATTTAGCTATAATTGATGTTTGCTCGTTTGAATTATATCAAGTATATATTAATAGAAATTGAAAATCAATAACCCAGAACAATTAAACCAATCAAGCGTTAAATCGCAACAAATTTCATATATATTCCAGAAAAAAATTATTGAAAATAGCAAAAGCATACCCAGCAAGTGAGTTGCCGATCAAGCTTAGAATAATTACCTATTTATAATAGATAACTGATAATATTTTAACAGTTGAATTGTTAGCAGATAAATTACTTCAACAAAATAAATAATTATGTTGGTTTTATTGATTTGGAGAAGGCTTTCGATAAGGACTACGGGAAGCGTTATGGGACATCTTAAGAAATAGAAAAGTTGACAAGAAGACAATAAGAATAATAGAAAACATATATGAAAACAACTAAAGCTGTGTAATTCGCGAAAATTAGATATCAGAAAATTTCATAACACAAAAAAGAATAAGACAGGGAGGGAGAGTGAGTCTACTATTATTTATTACCTTTATAAATGAAATTATAAAACAATGTTCACCTAAGATAAATATATAAGATATATAGGCTACAGAAATTTACAAAGAATAAACATCGCTGAAGGAGCCTTTACAGATGATTTAATTATTATGACGGGTACGGAAAAGGACCTACAACAGAATTTGGACACATGGAATAAAACAGGACTTTAAAAGAAAATGGAATGAACATAAATAAGAGCAAAACAAAAGTGATGCACATTTGTAGAAACAGTAGGGAAATAAAGATTGCAATAGATGCAACACATATTGAGCAGGTGAAAAGCTTCAAATACTTGGGAGTGGAAATTCAAGAAAACGGAAAAAGGATATTGAAATTGATAATAGGATACAAAATACTTTGAAATTATACTATACAATGAACAGGTCATTTATAAACAAAAAAGAAATTAAAAAAAAACAAAAAATGAATGTACCGGGTTATTCATTGTAAATTACCCACTCCCGTCATTATTACTTTTAGAAAAAAAGTTTAACATAAAAGTTGTTTGGTTACAGCTGAATTTTCTTTATTCTATTAAAAATTCAGTAGCGTGCAAATTTGAAGGGATACAAAAAGTAATAGTTCTTTTTTAAATGGGACACCCTGTATATTTTAAAATTTTCAGGTGGTCTTTTTTCTGATTTCAAAAATATATAATATGTTACCCCTACTTTCTACCGTTTTTGAGTTATGAAATGTTGAAAATCTGAGTTTTAGTAATTACTGTAAATATGAAAAAGATAATTTATCAAAGTAAGCTATGAAAATGACAACTAATATGTTTGATAATTTACATTTTTCAGATGAAGTAATTAAAATGGTTTACAGAGAGGTGAAAGATTTTATTAATAATAATAATATACGAGTGCTTAAAGCAAGGATTTAACTTGAAATTAACAAACTAAATGAAAATAATGAAGTCATCTGCAATTTTATTAAAAATAATATAAGGGGGTGATATCAATTATGCATTAACAATAATGGTGGACATCTTGAATATCTTTTATAAGTTATTATTTATAAATTTTCTCATATAAATCTTTGTTTTCTGTTTTGTATAGGTATATATTTAGACTTTTTTTCTTACTGAGAACCATTTTAATCACTTAATATGAAAAATGTCAATTATCAAACATATTATTTGTCATTTCCATAGCTTACTTTAATAAATTATCTTTTTCATATTTACAGTAGGTACCTAATTACTAAAACTAAGATTTACAACATTTCATAACTCAAAAACGGTACAAGTTAGGGGTAACATATATATTTTTGAGATCAGAAAAAAAAGACCATTCCAAAAATGTGGAAATATACAGGGTGTCCTATTCAAAAAAGAACTATTATTTTCTGTATCCCCTTAAATTTGCACGCTACTGAACTTTTGATAGAATATTGAGAAAATTCAGCTGTAACCAAAAAACATTTAAATGAGACTTTTTTTTTCTAAAAGTAATAATAACGATGATTGGGGGTGGGTAGTTTATAATAAATAACCCTGTACATAAAACTATATTTAGACCAATCTTCACATTTGGATGTGAGTCATGGGTGCTCACACAGCGACAAAAGTGTCAAATTCAGGCCGTAGAAAGAAAGTATCTTTGAAGAGTTAGGGGTGTTGCAAAAAGAGGCAAAATGAGAAATACAAAAATAAGAGAAGACCTGGAAACAGAACCAATGCTGGAATTCATTGAAAAACAATAACTTAGCTGGTGGGGCATCTCCAAAGAATGAATGATAAGAGGCCTGTCAGAATAACTACAATACATAATGTGGAAGTTTCTTACAATTGGTGATAAATCGTGAAATTGATAGGTAAAAATGACTGATTATCACTGATAGTACAAGCGAAAGTGTTAATGTGATTACCTACGACCCCCCCTGTAATCAGTCAATAACACACAGTCGGTATCAATGTAATGACGTCTATTACGCACTGTAAAAAAAACGCACAGCTGTAAAGTAAATCGCACGGCTTCCCTAGCAACATCTTAGCAACTGTCAATAGACGTCTCCATTTTATTCAAAATTTACTATTTGAAAACATTCGATATATATGTATATGTATTGATTATAATTGAAAAATGGACGTTCTATTATCAACAATATATCATTATATTAAGGATTAAACGTTAGTTCTTTAATGTGCTTCTTCCATTGGTAATAGAGTAATAGAGATGGAGTTTACCAAGCACCTCTAATTATGTAACTGTTATTTCTTATGCTTCTCATAAAAAGTACAAGTACAAGTAGGTCGTAGGTAAGGTATAGTACGTAACTCGTGTTGTAGAGCATTTTACGCACTGACGGAATTACGTAACGTTACGTAATATACTATTTTCTTATGATATAACTGACATTTCTTACAAATTATAGTCTACAACACAGATTGGAAGAAAATTTGACATATGAAATATCGCATAAACTGTGTTGGTGAAGCAAATTAACTGTCAGTCCACAGTACGACCCTGTA
Organism: Galerucella tenella; assembly: GCA_910591685.1. Taxonomy (NCBI): domain Eukaryota; kingdom Metazoa; phylum Arthropoda; class Insecta; order Coleoptera; family Chrysomelidae; genus Galerucella; species Galerucella tenella. The sequence goes on from CAJUYH010002755.1 coordinate 45,343, forward strand.
TACATATGCTAATCTAGTTAAACGGGCATACAATTATTGTAATTAAAATAAATGTAATGGCACCTTGGTTGGCGAGGGTCTTTAATAATGTAATCATTTATACTGGCACTGAGATTGTGTTTCCCATTTCTTACTTTCTCTTTTTTTTCAATCTTTCAGATTCGCCCGATAAATTGCCATTTTATACGCTATAAATAAAGCCGCTACAAGACAAAAAATTGTTGTTTTTATGTTTTTCATTTGGCATGCGACTAATTAACGACATAACGGATGATAGTGATATTTAACACATCGACAGTCGTTGTTTTTTTTTTTTTTCATCTAACCGGTATAATCTGGGATCTTGGTTGCTTTAAGTTACGTTTCAGAAGATCTATTTTAAAAGATAAATATTTTTAGGTCCCGATATTTTTATTAATTTCCAATACTTAATGATTATAGTCTATTTTTATTAATGAGAGAGTATTAAAATAATAAAGCATTCATAATCCATAGGCGTATCACTTCTTTTAGTAGAAAGTTAAAATGTTTTTGAAGTAACAACTTTAGTATTTTGATATTAAATAACATTTGTATAAATATAATTAATACAATACCGGGTGCACACTTATATATTATCACCCAATTAACCTGCTTATAACTTCTAAGCAGCTGAAAGAGGTGAAAGAGTAAATTTTTTTTTTAAATATTTTATTTTTCCACAAGACCTGTTAAGAATATTGTGTCATATTGGGTATATAGGAATATATACTGTGTCATTAAGACTTTTACCACAGTATATGAACGAACCAGTTATCTCGTGACGTCACACTGCCGAGCTCTCTGTGACCTACAACGTCGTTCGGATGACTATATCATCCGGCGGCCAGTGCTGTGCTGCAATCCAACCAAAGTGCAAGTGGTAAATTTACGAATAAAATTATTTATCACAGCTTATATTTTTACGGCTTTTGGGTATTATTTTTATAGTTTATAAGCATTTTTTTGCAATGGATACCATTAAAAAGAAGAAATCGGGTAGTGTGTGTGTGTAGTTCGTGGATGTAACAATAAATATTATAATTGTGATGAAAAGTTTTACCGTTTTCCAAAGGATTCAGGAAGGTGAGAAACTGTTTGTATTTTCATACGAAATGTATAATACTTTATTATTTGATCTTCATATTACATTTATGAGCCTTAGTTTCATGCATTGATTTAATTTGTTGTTTTTGTTTCAGAGCTAAAGCTTGGCTCGAAGCATGCGATAGGCCTGACTTAATGCCAAAAATAGAAACTCTATACAATAGTAGTCATCGTTTATGTGGTGCTCATTTTGAAAAAGACATGATTATGCAGCATCATCAAAGAAAACTTCTTTTAAAAAAAGCTATTCCAATTCCAATTTTATGGTTATTTAATTAAAAAACGTTCGGAAATTCATACATGCAGCGTATGTGAGACGTATTCACAAGCGTTTCATAATTTAGACGATTCGTCTTTATACTGTTTCCTTAGAGCTTATGAAAATACGAATAAGTATACTTTTGGAAACTTGAATATGCCGCATGAAAATTGTGTACGATACATCTCATTATTAGAAACATTATTTTAAATGAATTTTGAGAAAGTTGCTACGGGATATAATATTGTTGAATCACTTATAAATATTAGTCAAACAACAGAGTTTGTACATCCTTGTGTTGATTTTCAAATAAAATATTTAATAAAACTTTTCTTCAGGGTACGATTACATTACACATTAAAATTTGTCAATAAAAATTTTAAAAATCATAACAAAATGAAAATTGTAATATGGAAAAACCAATAAATATTTTGTATAAGACTATTGTTTTATTAACTCATCAGTGTACTGTTCTACAATATTTAAGAAAAAACATTTAACACGTTCAAGTCATTTTAAAACGTATGCACCTACGCATATGGTAAAATGAATCGCAAAGCAATCCGTTCAAGGTTATCAAAAGCTCTGGCAATTTATGAATGAAATTTATGAGAGATATACTACTGGTTGGTTCATATACTGTGCTTTTACATTAATCTGTACACATCCAATAAGATGTTTTTGGGATGCCAAATGATGAAATAGCGTCTTGGGAATACCTTTCAAATTTTATTCATTCTAATCTAACGGAAGCAAGCCTTTACAATAACTTCTAAGTTGGCTAGAAGAAGCAATAACTGTCAACTTCACAGGTAATAGTTGAAAAACCTAATTATTTCCCCCCCGTCAAAAAAAAAATGACATTGATTTTATATATTTACGACTCAGATGCTACAAAAGATATTCAATCTCTTTGAACAAAAAAATAAAAGTTAGTCGAACTGGAAAGATTAAAAAAAACATATCGCTTTCTAGTCAACGTGAACGAGTGAACAAGGGTACCTATGCATATTCCGGAAATGATACGTCACTGGTGATAAATCCTCTCAGTTCCTGGAAAGCGTTGAAATTCTCCAGAAATCTCTGGACTCTCACGAAGATAAATCACATAAGAATGTGTGAGCGAAAAGTTAGTCACTTCAATTTGTTTCTAGCAGTAAACCGCAGTAGGTAATAGAAAACGTTAGAAAAACGTATTATGCCGGCATTAGAAAAAGCTAATATGCCGGCCTCACAAAAAAAAAAGTTTGTTCAACATTTTCAAACGAAGATAAGGAGCGATTTGAATAAACAGATAAAATATGTTTTTAATTTCATGGAATTTTGGAAAAAATAAAGTTTAAGAGGGTATAGTTATACTTTTCCAAAGATTTGAGGAAAAAAACTGAAAATATCCGATAAAAATTGTATTGGAGGATGCTAGGTTCCTATCTTCTCATATGAAGGATAGGTAATCTAAAGTTGGCCAAATTTACCCAATAATCTCATCTTTACTGAACCTTTTTGACCCCACTAAAATAACAATGTGGTATTCAATTTTCCCCCTAGTTCGTCTTTAATCTATGAACAATATTCAATTCAAACCAACCTCTCTATGACAGTTTCTATCAATTTTGGTACATAATATATAAAGAAAATCCAAACAGTTTATCCGGATTAGTTGAAAGTGGCTGTCATCTACCATCATTGCCTATCCACGGATGACAGTTAGCTAAGTAATTTTACCGAAACGAGGTAGTAGTTAGAGGGTATTTTGAAATTGGAGAAGGAGATAATTAACTTGTAGATTAGTTTTGGTTACTTAACGTAAACTCCTTATTGATTTCTTGTTTGTATATATTGGAAAAAATATTAGCGTTATACCTAGTTAATATACAGAGTTCGGCAAAAGTCCGGTACCGGACAAATATCGAAAAAATATAATTTTTTTAGAGAATCTTTTCATACCACATATTCTACTCCAACTTAAACTGTAATTTGAAATATACAGGGTGTTCCAATAAAGTGGCGTATCAAAGTTATATTTTTTCTTATGGAACACACTATTCTTCATTGCATTTTCTGATTGCCACTAAAAAATATAAAACTCCTTTATAATGGTTCTCTATACCTAAGTACAGAGGGTTCCGAGTTATGCTTTTTTTTAAATGTGGACATTTCGAAAAAAAATAATGACTCATTGATATAACAAATTCTAGCAAATTTTCTCTTACATCTAAATAGTTGGAAATTCGTTGAATGTATTCCACGATTGAGTACTGAATATCTCTTAACAGGGTGTTCAGAATTTTCAGTTTCATTATTAGGTCATTCAATGTGCAGTATCAGGTTTATTTTAAATGGAACACCCTGTATTTTGATAATTCATAATATTAAAAAAATGTCGTCTTTCGAATGGTATGAGGGTGACCTATACCTAGGTATTATACTTTTCGTGCAATTTATAATTTTCTCAAATTTTATGCTAAATCGATTTTAAAACATCTGCAATTCTCTCTAAATTTCAAACTAATGATCTTGGAATAGTTATTGTAATAAACTAAATAGAACACGTTTCAAGCCTCCAGAAAATATAGAGTTTTGCTATACCTATACCGAGTGGTTAAAGAGATATAACCACTCTCACAGAAAAATCATTATTCACTTATTTCATGTAATAACAAAAAACAAAAAAAATTATTACTTTTAGTTGTTTGTTGTTAGTTCCGTTTTTATTCATGTTGTATTTTAATGTTCTAAATAATAATAATCAGACCAATCTTCAACATAACACTAGTATTGTGTGAGACTTTTTTGTTTTTTGTTATTTCATAAAATGTCTCTAAGTGTAAGATTTTTCTGTGAGAGTGGCGATATCTATTTAACCACTCGGTATAGGTATAGCAAAACCCTACATTTTCTGGAGGCTTGAAAGGAGATCTATTTAGTTTCTTATAATAACTATTCCAAGATCATTAGTTTGAAATTTAGAGAGAATTGCAAATGTTTTAAAATCGATCTAGCATAATATTTGAGAAAATTGTAAATTGCACGAAAAGTATAATACCTAGGTATTTGACACCCTCATACCATTCGAAAGACGACATTTCTTTGAATATGATAAATTATTAAAATACAGGGTGTTCAATTCAAAATAAGCATTGAATGATCTAATGATGAA
>CAJUYH010002756.1:0-28767 GCA_910591685.1 Galerucella tenella
TGTGTATTCACACTGTTTCACTCCGTCACTCATATACTTTGTTTTATTTTATTCCAATTTTCCATAGTCAACAACCCAAGATAAAGAATGAATTTGGATAACGAAAAAATAAATAAAACTTCTATGTGAAGTAGCACCAAGGTTCGAAAATATTTATTTAATTGTGATAGAAGACAGAGTGTGACCTTGACCGGTAAAGTAAGAGATATATATTTTTTTTTTATTTATTGAAATGAATGAAAAGTATTAGCCTATTATACACGTGTATGTTGTCTTACCATAATCATTTCTCTTACTCAGTTTTGGCTGCCATGAATTTATAGCGTCCTCATATTTATTTTTCTCAGACGCTACCATACATTGTCTATGATTCAATGCGCTAGTAAACCCACCCCCCGCCTCTTCCACCGTCGCACGCAGATACACACCGTGTGCTTTGACTTTTAATTTTTTTTTCTTTTCACCGCTCTGTTGATACGTCAAAAAGAAATCGAAATATGTGTGTATACACCTGTATTTAAAATTGGTGCATTGAACGATAAGAGAAACCAAAAAGACAAAAACATAAAATCACTCCGATAAAAGAAAAAAAATGTGTACATATATTTTTTATTCTACAATTTTTTTCTTATTTTTTTTTTCACCATTCTACCAACTCATGAATAAAATAAAATTCTGCCACATCATCGCGTCAATAGTAATATTGTATTTGTGTTTATTGTAACGTGAACTTTGGTAATTCTCACGGAAAATATTTCTCGCATTTCATTTGGTGTAAAATTTCGTTTAATTGACACATCACTCAGTTAAAAAAGTATAGATGACTGGTGGAAAAAAAAAAAAAAGCAAATGAACGCGTGAAATGAGCCAAGTGAAAGAGAACACAATGAGAGAAATAAGATGAGTCTTATCAGTTATTAAATCAGCACTTTAAAATGGTGAAATACCAAAGAGAATTTATATATAATCCCAGGAAAGGTGCAGCATAATAAATATATATATATATATAATTCCAACCATTCATAATAATCTATGCACCGACACTTGAGAAAAAGAAAAGAAAACAATTTAAATTACCAACAATAAACATAAATAAATATTATAAATTAATTAATAAATACATACATAACACATATATTAATGAAAAGCAGATTTCCATATTTTTATAACTCATTAGCAACCATTAATAATCTCATAGGAAAAATAAATTACCGTATATAAATTTTATTCAACTACCACCTATATATATATATCGCAATGTGAAATATTATGAAATAATTAATAACATTTCAATCTCATTTCTCAATCGCATACGTAAAATTGTACAAACATATACCAGCATAAATAAACCTTCCTATCATTATCCCGCTCTCTCCCCATATATTTTCCCAAAATCAACATTTCTGTTTGATCCTCAACTATGTGTACCTAATCATTTACAATCTCGTGTCTGCCTCTTTTACCGCCAAATCGATTATCAACAATGTAACTTTCTGCATCCATCGCTGTTCGATAAAATGGAAAAAAAAAATGTTTATATACATATATATATATATAAAAGAATGAGTAGGGTGATGTGGCAGTGCGCGAAAAAGTCCTGGCTTGAAGCGCCGTGCGAACAAGAAGACAAAGGAACGAAAAGAGTACGCGCAACGACGGCGATGGAGAAGAGAACAAAATGTGGCTGGGGAAAAGGATTTATTGCTGGCGCAGAAGTGGCCGATCCCCTAAAAGCTCACGAATGCGCAAGCAATTACATTGGATGCTGCTGGGATAGTACCCCTACACTCACTTGTGCAGAAAGATAAAGAAAAAGAATGGTAAATGAAAAGTGAAAGGGATGATAAAACCGATGATGATAATAATGAAAGAACAAAAAAAAAACAAAAACAAATAAAAAGAATACCCACAAAGGTATATACATTCTAAAGCCCATCGACATCCTGAAGAGTTTAAACTCCATTCGACTAACCAACCACAACCATCAGCCGGTATAATTCTTTTTTATTTTTCATCATAATACGAACGGGCGTGCGCAACCGTAGAACACTTCCCCCAAAGTTTTAAATGCGCATCGTAGTGAGCCAGCAACGGCTTTGGATGCAGTTGGCCTTGGAAACGACTAAAAGACTCGGCTCCTATCCCTCTCTATAGTCCCACATCAACACAACTATATCGGTGTGGTGGCCCTGAGAAGGTGGCCACGGTCAAGGCTACAACAGGCAACCTTTTCCCTTTGATTCACATTGTTGCGTGCTCATCACAAACACCATTATTCCATTCCCTACATATAAAACTATTTTTATTATTATATATTTATTTTTGTTATTATTTATTATATATTTTAATTTTTTTTTCCCCCCTCGATGTGAAATTTATTTATTGGCTCTTTTTTCTTGAATAGGCAAAAATACAGAGGCGTTTTTCCAGTGGCTTTATAACAAATCGATAATGCTAAAAAACAGAAGAAAGATAGCTAAATGACTGTAAAGGAAAGATGAATTTTCATTCATGAATATTGTGCTGGTAGCGATGGGATCCCCAGTAATCGTGTAACTTTCTGCGTATAAAACTCAATGACACATCCTTGAAAAATAGACAGAGGGAGAGAGAGAGAGAGAGTGAGGAAAAAAAGGAAGAATGTGACAGTAATATGGGTTCGCTTTTGTATATCCAACCATTCTGAGAATCTAGTTTGAACCTGCGTTTCACAGTGCGACCTGCTCACTTCCCCTACAACGATAGTAAGTCTACAATAACAAAGTTTCTGTTTATTTTTCTCTATTTCCAGCAGAATATATATATATATATATATATGCCATTTTCACTATATCCATTATATTTTGTTTTTTATTTTTCTCATATTAAAAACAGAGCTTGACATGATCGAATTGAATATTGTCGGTATATATTTACATCTATCAAATTATAAAATAAATTAATATGGACGTGTAGATGAAAGACTCGAGTTTCAAAAGCCGCATCGAGTTGGCTTCCGATGATCTCAGTTTACCATATCCATACACATGAACACATTGAACAGCAAGAGACAAACAATTCTTTTTTTTTTTTTTTTTTTTTTCATTATTTTTTTTCCGCTCAACTATATTTCATATAACCATTATATATTTAATAAAATGACAAAGTGTACAATTATCAAATTTTCTTAATTCAATTAAATAATTGACAAATTAAATAATTAAACTCACCGAACACGATGATCACCGAAGAAATCGATTTTAGTCTTACGCTTGACAATTGCGTGAGGTTGATGGAATGGACTAACGCTTGGCTCGCTAGTTGCTGGTGGTGACATTGAACCAGTACTCGATGACAATGAACCAGCGCGTCCTCGGCTCGATTCAATCATTTGTGATTCAATACTACGGCCATTGGTATGATTACCGTGTCCTGGTGGTCCAGCTGACACAGCCAAACTTGGTCTTGTATTCTGGCGATTGCGACGTTTTTTCTTCTTGGCATCAGCCTCATCTTGACGTTGTCCAGTGACATTTCCAAAACCCGATGTCAACCAATCCAAATCCTTTTTCAAATGTCCACGACCACAACGACATCCACAGGCTTTAAATGCCAAATCGTAACCCTTCTTTGTCCATAAATTTTGATGACGTTGTCTTTCAGACCAACTGCGCGCACGTCCGCAATTTTTCAAATATGTCAGAACAGTTTGTTCCCACGCATCAAAACACTCACGATGCATAAATTGTCCCATTGGACAATTATCATTATTGCAAATAACTTTGATAGTATCTTGTAATGTATTTGGTCTTATTGTAGGATCGCCACGCAGACATTCAGTTATTGGTGCACAACAGCGCATTATCCCCGTTATATTTGCCTGTTGATTCACAATATTCTCCATTACGTCTTGATTTGCTGTGACCTCGAGCAAACCACCAACGTGACCGTTACCGGCGTGGCGCCTCGGTGCCATAACCTCGACCTTCCTAAACTCTCGTAGGTCACGCACTCAAATACAAAACTTTATATTGTTTTCGTCGATTATTTGATGTTAATAGTGATGATAATAATGATGATGATAATGAGAATAATAATAATGATCTACTCCCCGATGATTGTTGATCACAATTTAAATGAAAATTGTTGTGTTCATATCTCAATAAAATTTTATTATCGACTGTCAGTCGACCACATCTATACACTTGTGTAATAGCAAATTTACGTTTCACTCCCATTCAATAAATTATCAAATATTGATAAACAATTCATCAACTATTTTACTTCGCTATTACCATTGAGTAATTTAATTTTTTTTTTTCATATGTTTATTTTGTCAATTGAAGGAGAAAAAAAAATAATATACAATCACTCGATATGTCCAGATGTTCTTTTTTTTCAGGCAATTAATATTTTGTCATGAAAAAATTGTTGTAAAAAACAATAAAGATTAAAAAAAACAATTTAATGTTTCTCTCTTTCTTTATATATATATATAGATAGATGTGCAATCACAAATACACCGCACGAACGCACTTATTAGATATATATCGAACGAGAAGACAAACCTAATGGTACCAACGCGAAGGCGGCAACTGCTATACTGACGCGTCTCACTCGACGAAAGCACGACGCACAAATGTCAGGGTCACCGTCGCAACAGCGCGTGGTTTTATATATACGAACTGGGGGTAACGTAACATTCAATGGCCGGATGAATTGTCGGATTCTCTCTCTTAGATTCGTTTATTATTCGTATACACACCTACCTAATCGCTCTCCACCACTACACTCACACACTAACTTTCTTCCTCTCTCTCTCTCTACCTCTCTTATTTTTTGCCTTTCACCAAAAATGTTTCAATTATGTTGCTGTGGCATTGGATTAAACTGATAAATTTCATCCACAAAATAAATATACAGTGTTCAAATGTCTTTTGTCTATTTTTCTCATGATAATGATAGCAGTAACATTGAAAAAAAAAAAACTTTAAAGAAACTTGAGTTTTTGTTTGTTTTGTTTTTTTTTTTTCTCTTTTTCCAATGGTAAAATAATATAACGTATACTGTGTATATACACAACTCTTCACGTAGAGATCGCACCAGTCACTGAGAGTGATGTTGGCGGGTACATGCGGCGTGCCGGCACCGTTGAGGCTCAGAGCACGGGCGAGCGCGAAAGTGAGACCCTATTGGGTGAAAGCGAAAGCGTCATGGTGGGGGTCACGGCTAAAGCGCCAATCGATGCACTGCGTATATGCTCCCTCTTGTTTTTGGCTGGAGCATCTATATATATATATTTTTTGATGGGCACAAGGGAAACGAGCACCACTGTCTGCTGCCAACACTACTTTATGCACTTCACCGCGTAAACATTGTAGCTGCTAGGTTGTATTTATTTATTTATTTATTTATTCATTTTTTTTTTTTTTTTTTTTTTTTTTTTTTTTTTTTTTTTTTTTTTTTGTTTTTTTTTTTTTTTTTTTTTTTTTTTTTTTTTTTTTTTTTTTTTTTTCGTTATAATGTAATTATCGTGTAAGACTGCTGTTGTGTCGCACATTTTTTATTTTTATCGTTATTTTCATTCGTATATAATAATTCAAGTATATATAAATTGTTTTTGCAAAAAATCTATTAGGACTTGTGGAAAAATTCTTGCTGACAATTAAATTGTTCGTGGTGCAATTTTGCATGTAAATATAAGAAAATTTTTTTTTTGTATCGAAGATATATTTATAATATTAATTAGGATTACTACTATTATTATTATTATGTAATGTAATTATATTTGTGTCAATGTTGATACGGTGAATTGTCGCTTTTTACAATTTTAGTTTGAATTTTATGAGAATTTTCGAGTCTCAATGATTACTTATAAATGAAATTCGACCGTATTCAATATTATTTTCTCTCTGTTTAAATGTGAATTCACAAAAAAAAAAAAATTGTTGAAACATGTGGTTATGATGTTTTGTATTATTTGTTTCTTCGTGAACTTGTTTTCCGTCTATTTTTGGATCATCCCAACTCGTGAGAAGTTATGCTGATACTTGTATATGAAAGACAGATCGTGAGACACTTGGGAGTTGGAGTAAATTCATATGTATATGTTTGAGAGTAATGATAAAATATGTTTTTGTTCTATACGGATTTAAATTTGTCGCGTATTTTTGTATTTTCTCTGATGTTTATTTTTCTTTCTTTCTTCATATACCGTATAAAGATAGATGGAAAGATTCAACGTTACAACTGAGGTCAATATTGCGCAGTATTGACATAAATTTCGTATTTTATGAATTCAATAATGATAAAAAAAAAATATATTCATTTGATCGTATCTTCGTGCGTTTATTAATATCAGCACCGAGCTCGAATGTTACATTGTAACTGTTTATACATTATAACCACGACAACGATCAATTTGCAAAAATTCCACAACAAACAAAAAAAAAAATAAAGAATAATTGATTAAAATTAAAAAATAATAATTCCTCAAAAATTTAATGATATACACGACGCTCAATTAATTCATACAAATCTCATTATTATAAATTATAAATTACTACAAGTGAATAAAATAAAGTGAAATTCATTTATACATGTATATGTGTACGTACAGTGTCAACTGTCGGATGTGTCTCTAAATTACGAATGATACCCTCTTTAAATTTAGCGCAAGGTCACACGTTAGACTACTGGTGTATATGGGGACCCAAGAACGTCCGTTTTATTTTTTAAAATCGTCCGTTTCAATCGAGCCACGAGTATCACGAGTTTATTCATTCTCTTTCACTCACATCTATATTTCTCTCACTTGTTCTATCTTCGCACTAGGGGCGCGTTTTTTTTCAACTTATTTATTTATCGTAACATGGCGACGGAAGAGTATGAACCGCACTACGATAAACACGTAAATTTCATGATAAAATATAAAAACGTCAAACACTATCTATTCTCCCATTTGTCTCTCATCATGTGTACTAATATTATCACGAAAAAAATAATAAAAAAAAACACGTATTAATGTATTTTTACATATGTATGTATGTAGATGAAGATGTAATATGTATTTCTGCACTTGTCATAATATTCATAAGACATATTTTACTTAATATTTTTTTTTTTTTTGTTTCTTCACTGATTATATGTGTATTGTATATAATTGACCCATTGCTATATAAATATACAATTTGCACAATCGTTAACTGTCACCATGAGCTTATCAAACAGTAGGTGTTATGTCATAGTGTCTAAATTTTGCAACTTGTGAAATAAAATCAAAATATATCACGCACCACTTTCATCACCATATAAGAAAATTCATTCCATCAATAACAAACACTTCTGACATTTGCAATTAATTACTTTGTACCATTTTTTCTAATCGTCACGTCAACAATACATTCATATATATATATATATATATATCAATAAAGAAAACTTGATGTATTCGAGGCTAATCAAGTGACACTTGAAATAAATTCATTTATTTAGTTTATTTTTTTTGTTCAAATTAATACTATTGTATAAATTGAATATTTTAATTACAATACGTATACACAAACATACTGCCACCCTAAGATATGTATATTCAACGATTTATATTGAGAATGCCATTGAAATTGTTCAGTGGTCATGCAAAAAAAAAAATATAATAATAATAATAATAATAATAATGAAAAGAATTCAATCCACCGCAATGGTATTGAATTTCCGACGACCCAGTTTGGTGACCCGTCAGCCACATAAACCCCCTTTGACATTGAACTCACGTCGTTGCACTGGAATAAACGAATTCCATGAGGATTATACGATCTACATTCAATAACATCTACTGGACGAATATTCCCACGTCGTATAAATATATATGTGTAGAATAAACAACAACCGCAGAGTGTACAGTCATTGATTGATATCACCTTTATCTCATGACAGTCTCATCTGTATATTTTTTATTAATAAACCGAGACTTTTAATATTTTTTTCGTTGTTTTACGATCCACAAACACCAGATTGAACGCATAGTATTGGCTACACTGGTAAACATGGTTGCACATGTATATACACGTCAATATATATATATATATATTCATGTGTGTATGTGTATTAGACACATATTCTGGGCGCGTTATACTCGTGATGTTCTTGGAACACAACTTGAAATGAGATACGACTCATGTTACATACGTTGCATAATTTTATTGGCGATCGTAAAGGGTCTTTGAAAAGCGAAACCAAACACACCGAGTATCACGAATCAAACGTATATAATATTTAATAAACAATAAAAAAACTGATGTGTATTATAATGGCAAATTATACAATTCACATTTTGCAAGTTGTGTCAATGAAAAAAAAATATGTTTTCGAATAATAAATTCACCCAGTACATCTCTTATCATGATAAAAAGTCAAAGTGTCGATTTGTATCAAAGTCATTATCAATATCGACATTAAATACCAAATTACAATTTGTAATTGTAAATTAAATGTAAATTCACATTTAATCTGTCGATAAATATCGAAGGCTATGAAAATATTGCACATACATATTTATTTATCTATATAAATATGTATGTATATATTTGTTCAAGACCGCGTTAAAGAGACAAAGGGAAACCGACGTCGTACAAACATTGTGTACACGCCATTGAGTATTGTAAATTGCATAAAAGACTGAGATTCCCCCTTTTTTTTTATAACGCACGTTTGCCGAAAATTGCGTAAATATATATACATATACTCTGTCTTCTCTTCCGCATTCTACGTTTTTTCACACACATACACATCCATTAAGCCGCAAGATATATAAGTGAATATATATACATATATCGAAGGAAGAGTAAAGCAGGTCAGTCGTTCGAACATTCAACATCGAGAGACACCGCGACCAACATGAAAGCGCGAGTGAAACAGAAAAAAAAGAAAGAAAGAAGAATGAAAAAAAAAAAAAAACAAGAAAACGAAAATAGGCAACGTTGAAATTGGAGTGTTACACTCTCATCCACATTCCCCACCACATCATTTCAAAATATATTTTTCTCACTCGCACACAATACTACATACTATCACACTGTTGTTTATACGGTTCCCCTCTTTCAAATATCTATAGTATGTATAAATTTATTCTCCTCTCAAAAACACTGAACGTACCACACATAAGAAATAATCCCATGTCTATTTACTCGTTCTCTTACTCATTCATGCTCTCTCTCTCTCTCTCTCTCTCTCTATCTGCTCTGTTGCTCTTTCTCTCTTTCGTTATGTAATATACACGAATGTCTCGTCATCTTATGTTTTGCGTTGGAATTTGCCGTCAAACCTAATGCTTTACCACCACTACAATCGGGACGAAAAAAAAATTGTTTTGATCGTTTCGGGTTTTTGGGACGTTGGCCATGAATTGTGTATATGCCCATCTTCGATATATCTGTAGTGTGCCAACATATATATATATATATATCTACGTATACCTCCTGGTCCTTGAGAATCGTCAAAATTCTCTTTCTCTCGTATGTATATATATATATATTATTTTTTTTTTACCATTATTTTTTTATTTTATTTTTCATTCTAAACTATAGATAGATGTATTTCTATTTCTAGCGCTCGGACACAAATATAAATGTGATGACGTGTTTCAGATGTTATTTTGTGTATGTGTTATGTAACTCTGTACAATAACAGACACCGAACATTGAACTCACAGGAGCAAAAAATATATATATATATATTTATGTTTTATATATTGTGAGTATGAAGGAGGATGAAACTAATAAAATAAAAAAAAAATGGAATAAAATGAGAGGAGAGGCGACAAAGCAAATATACAAAAAAAAAAAAAAGGCCGAAGGGTGTTCGAAATTGATTTGCAACGCCTGCAACTTCGATTTTTCTCGAGAGTCCGCGCAATTTATCAACGAGCATATATATACGTATGGTCTGACAGTCAAGAGCATTTTCATTTATATGTATATGTATGGTATATATAGGTGCATATGTGCAAGCATATGCGAGAAAGAGGGATGCAGCCAATGATATTATACTACAGTAATAATAATTCACAATTGCGCGTGTGCAACGCGACATCTCCTGTAAAATATATATATATATGTATATATATATATATATTTATATATATCAATGTCGATCCCCATTTATTATCATTTATATAGCCATACTTTTTTATCATTAGCCATCACATATGGTTGTAAATAAGTTTATTCATACATGCATAATGACGATTTGTATGAATTCAATCGAAAATTATTGTGACAACAGACAATAAAAGAGCCCAAATAAAATTCAATCACCAAATTATTTATCATTACCATACATCATCATTTTACCCTAATTAACAAGTATCAATAATATATTAAATTAAAATTGTAAATACGTAAACAAAACCATAAACTAATTTGTAGAGGAAAGAGAGAGATTAAAAAAAAAAAAAAAGACGAATTTTATAAGATAATTTCGCAATTTTCACGTCGTATATTTCAAGTTTATATTCACGTCGTAGATTCTGCGCTATCCTGAAAGCCTTGGCCGTGAGCTTGACAACGATGGGGTGGAGCGCGGTGGGATCTGACACATATACATATACATAAAGTATATGTGTATTGCAGGGGATTGCAGAAGGCGGATACGGGATGGTTTGAAAGAGGGGTGGTGAAGGTTGGGGGCATCAGTTTGACCATGATGATGGGGTGGCAGTGGCAATACTGATGATAGTGGTGGTGGTGGTGGTGGAAACGCCAGGAGTGTGGTATAAACCCCGAGAGAAAATGTGTGTATGTGTGTATGTGTAGAGTGTGATGTGTAGGTCTAGGTTCCGTAGGGGTTGGCATTGCCAAGTGGGCGTGCACTTTCATTTTCCTCTTTTACGCGCATGCTCCAATGCAACCCCACATAATACTCTTTATAAATATATATATATATATACATATATATATAATGGGGTATATATTTAAACCCCCCTTTTCAAAAGGGGATAAAGGGGAAGTTTTGCGTGGGGATTCGCGAAATTTCCCCGATGGTACAACGGTCGAGCAGCGCCTCTGCTCGTCAGGATCGCAAATTATACCCCCCTTACAGCTATACAGTGAAGAAGGTGGTAGTAGCTGTGAGAGAGAATGAGATGAATACATAGAGAAATGTCGTCGTTCACTTGGCAAATCGATATGTCGTGCACGCTCTTTGCACTCGTTGCATTACCAACTACCAGTTCGTTGTACATACCATATGTATGTATCTATCCATGTTTCTGTTCGATATTCTGGAGTTCATGGTGAAATGGTTGGAGCCATGTGGTTGAAGCAGTGCCCCTTTAAATTTATCGATAAACATGTTTATAGGATGTAGAATTGGAACGCATCTATATATGATTTGTATATTCATTCTAAATATATATATCTCAAAATAATGAATTGAATAGTATAACGATATACTCATAATTTTGATAATAAAGTTGAATAAATAAGAGAAAGGAAAACGAAGAAAAAACGAAAAAAAAAAAAAAATGAGGGGCTACATTGATATATGTATATTATGTGGTGTGAAAATATTTTTAAATGATAAATATCCAGACTGTGGAATTCTGATTTTCATTTTTTTTTTCCCTATCTTCTTCTTTTTTTTTTTCGCAGGGATTTCGGAGAAGCGCTTATCATAATCGAGCACTTTGTAAGCGAGCATCCGCGAATTAATGAGGCGGCGGCCTGGCTTGAAAGAAGCATTAAAAACTTTGCGAAATATATATATATATATATATATATGTATGTAGAGTGTAGCGAAGAAGAAAAAAAAGAAGGATATTTGGGGCGATGGTAGAGTGGGAGGATGCAGAAATGACGAGACGGTATAGAAAGTATATATATAAATATTACATATAACGGCAAAACAGTCGATTGTTCGTCCTGGACCAATACATATATATATATATATATATATATATATCTCTATAGAGGCGAAAGGCTATAACACGACCTGCCGGCCACGCCCGATGGAAATAAATGGATGGTGTGCCCAAGCGAAGATCGAGCAATACGAGAGACAAAGAGATGAGCGAATAGGAGAATGAGAAAGAGCGAGGAACCGCAGGCGGTCCCGTTTATTCGCGAGGGCCTCCACTCGTTACGCAACCGACCAATTTCGACCACCCTCACTCACTGCCGGGGCCCTGTATACGCACTGTGCGCGCGCGCGCGCGTCGCTCACGGTATGAATTATTATTTAATACACGTTATAGCTGTGCGCTTCTCTCTCACTGTTATTCCATCGTAAACATAACATAATTCATTCTGGGAAAGAAAAAAAAAATTATATATATATATATATAGATTTGTGTGTGTGTGTGTGTGTGTGTGTGTGTGTGTGTTAGTCCGAGTCTGGAATAAAATAGTCGCAGTTCCATATACGATAATGGCGCGAGAGTATGGCCAGAAGAGATATGACAAAAAAAAATGTGCGGAAAGTGCAAGTGTATTTTTTTTTTCTTCTCATTTTTAATTATATCACTCGTAGTATTATTTTTCTTCGTTTAGATTTAATATATATATTTTTTTTATCAATTATTAAACTTATTTTATGTCAATTGAATGAATATAATCGAAATAAATATATATTGATATGTGATATATCGTAGAAGATTTTTTCTAGGTTAATTATCGAATGATTTATTGTTATCTATAATTGTTTCTTGATATTTTTTTATCATTCAAGAATTCTCGGAATAAATCATTTGTGACACAGTGCATGATTCACACATACATATAATATATATATATATATATATATATGAATGTCAAACTTTATAAAGATACGAGAATGAATCAGACAACGCTGATGATGGTCACGTAGACGTTGTGTTACCGCATGCAATTGCGAAATAAGTCTAACGTGTATATATATACATATATATATATATATTTATACTATTTATGTAACACAATAATATCCATTAATAATATACATATATCCGTTCTTAGAAAACAATATAATACCCAAGTAGAAAATAACAGACGCACGCGATATTCCCCAATAAACCAACGAAGAAATGAAAAAAAAAAAGGAAATCGTTGTCAAAATAAAGAAGAAAAAAAAAATAAATGAAAAACAACAATTACTAAATCGATTATAGAAGTCACGAGTTTAAACCTCACGCTACTATACATTACATACAAAATAATATTCTGAGAAATAACGCCCCAAGTGGCTCCGTTATCTAAATGCAACTGATACGTTATAATTATTTTAACAGAATAAAAATAATGAAAAAATTTTTTTCCCTCTCATCACAATTAAACACTTATATATATATATATATATATAATTTATTTATTGCAGATGAACTCGGTGAGCTTTTTCATACGATAGGAGTCATATCATTATGGAAAATAGTTTACTTCATATAGTTGTCAAAATAATTATTCATATGTGGGGATGCATCAGAGTAATAAACATTTTTATTATTATTATTTTTTCATCTTTATATTTCTCCTTTATGCCCTCCCAATTATGCAATTAAATTGTATGAATGAACCAATTTATTCATGATCGCCGCTTTCACTAGTCGTCACATGTATATTCTAGTCTCAATAAGTGTGTGGGATTTTATTTATTTGACTCTATTGACTGAGCACATAGTATATAAAGCAACTCTATCATATTGATATACAGTGGGTATATCTATCCATATTCTCTGTATATATATATATATATAAATATAAGTGTGTGTATACACTTGAGCTATATGTTTGAAACTATTGCTGGTCGATCTATTCGCTATTCATAGCATGCCACAGTGCAATTGCGTAAAGCACTGCGGATACATTGACCTGAGTTGGCATTACGTAATGTCAAACGTCCGAAGTATGTACACATATGTATTATAATATAATATAATGTATATACGGTTATCGAGTCAAATGTCATATTTATACGTACATCAGCTTTAAATTATCATTTTCATATACAATTAATCCTGATTAAATCGACTGCCATGATAATGACTTGATAATAAAAAATTATATTTACATCAGTTTAAATATTGAAATATATATATATATATATTTATTATTGGTCTTTTTTTTTTATTTAATATCAAACAAATGTCGGGCGAAATCAAAAGAATGTTCAACAGATTATTGTCATTTGATTGAAAATGAAATCTATACTCGAACAAATATAAATATATCCAGGATTCCTTTATCTGTTTTCGTCATTTTTTACTTATTTTCTTTTTCATTTTGCCTCTTTTTAATTCTACTCGGCTTAAATTCCACCGATAAACGTTTCATTCTTGCTTATTCGTCACATATATATACAAGTATCAATGGTATTTATATACATATATAGATACGCATGTATTATATATGTGTTTGCACACAAATTCATATATGTACATATATCGAATAGCAAGTTTGTTTGGCTCGTATACCAATAATCCCTTGCGAGTCGAGCTTATATTGCGCTGGCAAAATTCGGCAGCGACGGTTCGGTATGTTGAGAATATAGAAAGGGATTCTCCACGCGCATACCTTCTCACTCTCGAGTTCGCTTTGTCTCTTTGTCTGTTTTTTTTTTCGTTTTTTTTTTTTTTTTCATTTTTTTCCCCCTTACTGGAACTTCATGCCGGGATTTCGACGACTGTACAATCCTCAACGATCTTTGGAAAACAAAACTAAATGGACTCGTACAATATAAAATGGAAGAATTTATTGTACATACAAGCAGGATAAAGAAATGAAAAATAAAAGTGAAAGGTACGTATATAGAAATATGAAAAATAAAATATAAAATATGTCATTACAAAATGTCGATTGCTCTTCAACTTTGCGAGATGGAGACTCGAGGAGAATTCTCATTTTAACTTCTATCAGACTTTATATATGTATCCTCACATTTTTTTTCCTTCTTTTTTTTTTTTTTTTTATTATATATGTATCTAACCTGTCTGTTTCATCTGCAATGCGCATCGAGAACATATATATGTATACATACGCGTTGAATAAATTGAGAGATAGTAGATATAGGAGGAATGAGAATGGGATAAAGAAAGATATATTTATGTGCTTCTGTATTTATATACAATATATGACTTGCGATGCGCAAGAGTACACATCTATTATTGTACCAAGTATATACACGTAGTTTTCTAGTGTACATTTACAATATTTCTACACACACACATACACATATATACATATATATATATATATATAAGAATATCAACTGCACTTCGTGATCAGACAACAGATGCGATGGAATTCCCCAGTAGAAGATTAAAGTATTCGTTACCCATGCACACAAATGCACATATAAATGTGGACTTTGATGAACTCTAGATGCGAATGTGCAGCAAAAAAAATTTTACCAAGTGAAATACTGCAAGTCGATACTTTCCATCATAATACTTCAGCGAATAATCAATAGCACCTTTCAAAAACAAATATAATTTTAATTATATAAAAATTATATGAGTCAAATACTTTTTTTCATGTTTTTTTTTTCTTCATTGCGATAGATGGAGGAGTGAGAATAAAAATATATACTTCGATATATAAATCTAGTATTTTATTTCAATGAATAATTTTTATATATTTTTTATAACTATTACATGAATTCAATTGCTATTTAATGATATAAATAACCATATATAATTCAATTTTATAATGGCTACGATGTATATGCATGAGCATTTATATATACACGATCAAGTTATCAATACGGGGATAATAAAAATATATGTTAGTGAATAAAATGATAATATTAAATATTTAAAAAGAAAATGTAAAAAAATACATGTGTATTATCTTCATTTATGTTAATGACTGCGTTCCAATGCATTATATTATTAATACATTCACCGAGAGAAGCTAATGGGTGCGGGAATGTGCGCGGGTATCGACGTATTTCGCTTTTATGATTAGATATAGAAAAAAAAAAAAAAAAACGTGGGACCATATGATTGAAAGCGCGAGTACGCTGCTCACTATACCCATGATTAGATAGTAAAAATACCAGAAATAATTACAGAACAACCACCGCACACTCGTAATACAAAATAATATGTACATAGATATATATATAAATATATACATATAACTGTACATATTCAATATAAATATACATTAATAAAAATATTCGTAGCATATAGAAAATTTATATTTAATAAATTGCGAAAATGATTGTTTTCAATTTGCAATTATTTTTATATGCCGGAAACACTTTAAAATTGTCTCTATATCTCACTTCAATACTCGCTCATGGTATGCATATTTTTGTTTATATGTAATATCGCCGGCCTCCACATTAATATATAGAATGTACATAACACACCCGTTACGTTATAGCGAAACGTTATAAAGTTATTTACGTAGGCGCGACTTTCTCGATAAATAATATTCATACTCTACCCGTAATTCAGATTTGATTTAAATAAATAAGCCGGATATGTGTACATATATATATATTAAATATTACACAAATAAACAATTTATTTTAATATTGATTCAAAATTTTTTCCAACAATTTCATTGAACATCACATGAAACAATAAACACAACATCGTCAAAATCTACGCTTAAATATTCTTCAAAACAC
Source organism: Galerucella tenella (assembly GCA_910591685.1). Classification (NCBI taxonomy): domain Eukaryota; kingdom Metazoa; phylum Arthropoda; class Insecta; order Coleoptera; family Chrysomelidae; genus Galerucella; species Galerucella tenella. The sequence continues at coordinate 16,585 of CAJUYH010002756.1, forward strand.
TTTTCAAATTTTTATTATATATATATATATATATATATACATCCGCCACCCTGATGTTTCCAACTGAGGGAAATAACAATACACAGGGAAGTCATATACACATAGATATATACGGTCGCACGAAGATAAAAGAAATGTGCAATTTTACGATGTCATAAAAACCACCTCGGCCCCACGCGCACATACCCACATACTCATAAACTAAAAAAAGAAGAGATATAATGTGATATATATATATGATTTCATATATGACGATGTTTAGAGGGGTTGCATTAGAAATATGTACAATCTGCCAATGTGAAATTACCAATGAAAGTAATGACGGTAATAAAATTATATAAAATAGAATCGCTACGTTAAATTCCGAATATTTAAATGTGAAATATACCGATATTATTTATGTATTGTCTATAAATAAATTCGTCATTGCTACAGGAAAAATAGTGAAGCAAACGGTGCAATAGAGAGAAAGAAAAACCGAGTGGCACAGGTAGATTTGTTTTGGTTTGTAAAATCTAGGACGACAGTTCATTGACCGCATAAGTCCCACTCTTCAGTTAATGTCTCTCATCTCTTTCTCACGTTTCCTATATTTCCTCGGCCGTATGTATTTATATACGTATGTTTAGATACACGTGAGTGCGTGGCATTTCTGCATAAAGACAATCACCTTCATTTCACATCTCACTTCACCGTACAATATTTATTTAATCGCTCACCATATGTATGTATTTATAAATAATGTATTGTAATGTAAGTACATTGTATTTATCTCTTTATAAATATTTTAATTCACCATTTTTATTTAATTGCAATATTGGAGATATTGTATTGGTATTATTTTAAATGAATATAAATTGTAGTCTAAATATTTGTTACACTCTAAATAGCTAATTGTTCTCGCTATTATCACACTGAGTGTTAAAAAAAAATGTCTATTCAACATACTTGCTTTAATATAAATTTTTGTCATAGTTATTATTTTATGGTGGACTTAAAAGGCATTCAGTCAAGGCCATTGTATATATATATATATATATATATTATATAGACTCCTGCAATGTTGTAAACAACTCAAATCCCGAAGTGGGTTTACGTATGGATTTAAAGATTATACTGGTATGAAGAGCCATACGCACAACATCTGTTTCAGAATAATAAAATAGACGAACTAAAAACAAAACGACTATTTATAAATTAATTTGGAATTTATTTTAATTCATATATAGATAAATTAAATTCCGGTGATACATACGATTAAACATTGTTTTATCATATATTTTATTTACTTTGTTTATTATTTTCTTTTACAATTTTGTTCACGAAGATAGTGAGTTGTAAATGAGAATTGAATAAATTGTTGGAGAAATAGACATTTCGCTAACAAGATATGCATTATGCATAGATGAATAGCTCTATTTATATATATATGTATATATTCAACGAACGCATGGTCCAAGTAAACTGTCAAAGTTCAGTCGCATGTGTACATGCATAATGCATTATGCGTCCATTCGTATACTCATATATATATATATATATATATATATATATATATTAAATGATATATTCAGGAAAATTATAAATATTTTATGGCATCACTGCAATCAAATGTTATAGAGTTGTTGGTTACGGATAAAAAAAATTGTTTCACGATATAAGTTAACCAATTGTCGCACTTCCACATGCATGAGTAGATATAGATATTGGCATATTTGTAAAGGGATCCATTTTAATTTAACTAAGTATGTATATGTATACTACGGTGAACGAGTCACGTTCAGTTTCATGCAAGAAAAAAAATAAAAGAGATAAATACCAGAAAAAAACAAAGTGGGGGGGAAAAAAAAAAAACAAAAAAATGTAACGTGTGGCGATCGTGTCGAAAATTACCAAGCAGCTGAATTTTATTACTCAACTCGGCTTTATTTATTATTATTATTATTTTCAAACGTACAAAGGTGCAAATTAGTGGCAATATATATGAACAACATTGAAACACTGTCACTGAAAGACGAAAGCGGTGTGCAAAATGAATATACTAAATAGTTAATTGTTAAAATAAAATGAAATAATATAAAAAACCTAACAAACAACAAAATGCACTTTACATCAAATACAATTACATTTTTTTTTTCCTTTGGCGATTTTTTTCTTCTCTTTCCGTATTTGTTTTTTTGAATATCCCAGAAGCAACTTGTCTTCCGGTGTATCGTATATATAATATTCATCCAACGGTGTAGCACCATTTTCCCAAGTGCTTCCATATAATATTACGTTTCATACCTTTTGTTTATTCAATTTATAAATACATATAATTATTTATGAATTTTTTTTCGGTGCATAAACATTAATGTTGCATCACGTTATCACACATCACCGTGTTAAACACCCGCGAACCAATGCACGAGATACGGAAATGCGTCGCGAAAAAAAAAAAAAAAAATGGAAGAAATATCAACCGCCAATATCGATATGGGGTGCAAAGTCACATAAAGGAACATAAAAACGAAAAAAAAAAAAGAAAGATACATATATATATATATAACAAGGGGTGGTTTGGCAGCCGCTTAGGGTGACTCATTGCGGCGTCACTATGGTGTCGTGCATTATGGCACAAAGAAACAAAGAGGAAGGGATCGTGTGAGAGAGATAAAATGAAAAAAGAAAAAGAAATGAAGAAAGAAAGAACGATATAGTTTGGGCAGTAGTGAAAACGATGGTAACGAATATAACAGTATACAGTGAAAGAGTGCTGTAGACAAAGGAAACGATTCGCAGATGGCTGCCGGAGACCCACTGGCCCAGTTCCGCCTGGTACACTGTCACATCCCCCTTGCTCTTAATGCACCCGCCGCTCGTGCTGCTGCACCTTGCGTGACGTCATCCAAACGTCGACCACCCACGCGCGGTATAGTAACTCGCTGACGGGGCAACCCCTTCTGCGAAACATTTTCTCCCACTATTTTCATGTTCAACTTCTCCTCTCACTTTTGTTTTCTCCCTTCTCATTCCACCAAATTCGCACATTTATTTTATCATCCACCATCTCCCCATCATCATAATCATTATAATAATTATATATTTGTGAAGAGTCTGGCGCTTTAATAAAATCGTCTAATAAAAATAATTTACTAAATAATTTTTGCATATTTCGTGGTAAGTTGAAGATTTATAATTGGTAAATTTAACTTTTGGGAATAATTTGCCAAACAGTTGAATAAACCACGCCCTGGACTTTCTCAAGCAGTCTTGACCCTTTATATATTAATTCAAATAAATATATATATACATATATATATATGTATGTAGGGTATTTGAGCTCATCGTTGTAGAGTTTATAACAAAGAGAAGAGATAGTCCCTTTCTGAATTTAGAGGCAGGAGCTTTTTGAATATCACTATCTCTCTCTGCCTCTCTTTCTCTCTCTCACTCGTCATGTCGGTTGAACAAAGGAGCTGTAGAAATGTGTACCAAAGCGTGTTATGTGTGTGTGTGTGTGTGTGTGTGCGCGCGGGCGCAACTCTACGGGAAGCAGTGGTGGGAAATGCGCGCAACAACATTCACAATTCGATCGCGAGACGGCGCCACCCGAAAGGCTTTTTAAAAGAACAAAGACGCGGCCGCGTGTGTGCATGTGCGCGTTCACGCGTACCGCGCACGCGGCATTTTTATATTATATTTTCCCCCAACCCTTTAAAAAAAAAAAAAAAAAAAAAAAAACAAACGTATATATGTGTGATGAATCAATAATATTTTGCATTGCAATGGGTGGTTGAATTCGTTTTCAATTAAGAGTTTTTTTTTTCGTTATTTTTGTTAATATATAGAGGTTTTGATGAAAATTTGACGAGTGCATGTACGTGCGTGGTCGCAAATGTATAATGGATAAATGAATGGTAGATTTGTGATTGAATGCATAAAAATGAGAGTAGAGAAACAGACAAATATGAGTAACAATATTACTTTGTCAATTGATTTATATATTGAATATATTATTTAATATATGATAATCTGTCTCTTCTTCATGATGTCAAAGTAGAAAGATGCTCTATAATATTATATTTAACGGCTTTCACGTTATTATGTTATATCATTTTTCGTTCTTATTCCTTTATTTTCTTTCTTCCTCATCGATGCGGTGTGCGGAACACTCGTGAGACCACGGTCAATTATTAAACTAAACCGATTAAGACGATGGTTTATACGACTTACGTCTCGAGAGAATAAACACATACATATACATCGACATCATACACATGAACCCTTAATACATACATTCACATGTACGAATCCTTTTTTTTTTTTTGGTTTCACATCATATCTTCACCGTCTTTTATCTCACAATAAATATTTTATCAGCCCAACAATCCACTCAACCACATTCTATATATTCTTCTTTATATTTATAGCCCTTTAATTCTAATTTTATTTTTACAATCGTCAAAAAAATATTGAGAGTCAATTATAATTCTATTGTTGAATAGGCTTTGTGTAATAAGGAATATCTGTCATGACCAGTGAGTAAAATATTACTGTTATCCATTTGCAAACGATGCGTACGTATATATATATATATATATATAAAGCCCCATCAGACACAAAAAGTCAACACAAAGATACAACTAAATGTAATGGAAATACCTATGGGCATATACAATCGAATGAATAATGAACGTCACTTTCTTCTCGTTGCATCTCGATATATATTCTATGCGCGTTAATATAATACAAAAGCCACTACATAAGCCATTCTCCAATATATATATATATATATATAAATATATATAGCAGAGTACCGATTCTCATTTTTCGCTGTTGCACACACTACAAACTATTCCATGCAAATCCCTGTGGCTAAAGCGATATCCAAGCTTATCGATTGAGTGCCCTGTAGCACGGAAATTGACGTTGCTAGCAGTGTGAAGAATAAAAAAAAAAAAAAAAAAAGAGTGAAAGAGAGGCCTATCCATCACCGTCTGTATCGATACGTATCGACGGTTAATGAAACCTCGACCTTTATCCGTCCCCTTATACTTGGTTCCATCGTGTTCCCCTTCGCTATATATATATATACGCACACGCATATATATTTGCTTATTTCTTTCATGGTGGCAATATATATCCATACATGCATCAGCGTTCGGTATATGTAAATGGTATATGAGTATCTAAATTTGATATTGGTAGGATGAAAGAGAGTAATCGTTTACTCGATCATAAAGAAACAAAAAGTATTTAGCGATCTTTGTTTATAATCATTTTTAAAAATATAATACAAGTGCAATAACACATTTAAATGTTATATATATATATATAAATATACATGTACGTATTATTTTATCAATTGCGTCAGACAAAAGAACTAGTGATACATTGGTCCGAAATACAATGAATAAATTTTTATCAAATAAATTATTATTTGTACAATAAAACTCGCGATAATTAATTGAAAAATAAAATAATATAGATATCAATGTATATATATATATATATATTTAGACAAGAATAAATAGGTATTATTTAATATTGAACTAGTGTGTGACCTACATTTTTTTTCATGCAAGCAGATGCGCTCGTGACACTCAAAGCACGTGCATGCGTCAGCAGAACTCAAATATAACGGCGATAAAAAGAGTATATTTACCCCTCTCTTCTCTCACACTCTCTCTTTATTCCGCACGACTCAGTCTAATTTAAATTCATTTAAAAGCTGCATTTCATTAGCGAAGAACCGAGAAAGTCCTATATATATATATATATATATATATACGTATATTCGTAAATATATTATACAGATATATATGTATATATTCACCGCGCGCTTGCGCACCCGAGCACTGCTCTCAGTTCTTTGTCTCGTCTGTAACGCGTGGCTTACATATATAGATATATAAATGTCAATTCACGACTTTCTCGTAAGGGCTATATGTATATATATGTATATATATATATATATATATATACAATATAATAGAAAGGGATGTCGAGAGGGAGAGTGAATAAAACGCGGCAAGCTCGACGACTAGTTCCGGTGGAGGCCACGGCTTTTCTTCCTCTCCCTCGTTGTCTCTATCTCACTCTCACACTCTTTCTATCTCTCCCCTTTTCATATCTCTCGACGAGCGCTGCCGTTTCCTTTGTCACTGTGCTCAACTCTCGATAACCAAGAAGGAAGAACGCACCGAATGAGACTGAGACGAAGACGTCACCTCCTCTTTCATCTCATTCTCGTATTTCTCTCTTCCATCCGCCACCTTTTGTACATATAGTCCTAACTATATCACTCTATATATATATACACTTGAAGAAAGTGTGGCTCCTTCCGGCGGCGAGACGAAGAAAATTTATTATATACGTAATGGTAGTCGTTACATTCGACATATTTTTTTCTTGCCTCGTTCACTTTTTCTTTTTGTTCACAGTTCGTTTTTTCCAATTTTTTTTTTTTTCTTTCTCTATTTTTTGATTTTTTTATACTTCACTCTTCTTATTCGTGTGCTCACTCACGCGGTTTACGTTATCACGTCACGTGAAATATACGCTCGTACCAAAACTCCGACGCTGTGCGAATCCAAAATATCACATACACTGTATGTATATAAATACACGTGTGTATGTGGGCGTGAATATTAGGTTTTTTTTTGTCCACGTGTGTGTGTATACTGTATGTGAGAATAAGATCTTGTGTGTACACAAACCCTCGCACCGTTACATAGTTCTATGAGAAATCTAATGCCGTGATTGGCATGCATGGCGCAATGCCGGAAATATAATTAACTCGCGAAAACCCGATCGGATAACCCGACGTTATCGGGTGCGCACTCGATCGAGGTCTGAAAATGTGTTCATCTCAGATGTAATACACTTTCATATATATATATATATATATATATATTGAAGAACAACAAATGCGAGGGGAAAACTACCGTTGAATACTATATATATATAGGTACTATAGAGCATTATATATATGTACTTACTCAGACAAAGAAAATCTTTAACATAAATAATGAAAGTTTCGCCAGAGCCCGCACACTGATAATTACATTTTAGGGACCGCATTATTTTGATCAGGACATCAAACGTTAGAAAATATATATATATATATATATATATATATATATGTGAAGGTCTTTATGTTAGTTCTTTGTCTCGGGTTCCAGCGTTTCGTTTCTCTTCTCGCGCTGCCACATCGTTTGGATCCACGTAAACAAAGTGCGGTGGTTCGGTCCCTCCGTTTATTTCATCCCTTTTGGAAATACGTCCGGCATATATTTACGAGCTAAAACTTTTTCGTGGTTACTATCGGCGGAAAATGGTCTTGCAATACTACAACGCAATGGAGTTGGTGTATAACGTGTATATAGATATATATATATGTGTGTGTGTGTGTGTGTGCGTGTGTGGGATGAAGTGTATGCAAATAAAAAAGCCAAGTGACAAATGCAGATGGGGAATATAATAAAATATATTGGACCCCGCATGTCACTATAACCGCAAATACAATTTAAAATGTGTACAATTTGCAGTAATATCTTTTTTGAAATAATATAGCGAACTGAAATGCAATTTATTTGTGGTTTTAAAATATACGTTATATTATTAAATATAGTATGAAAAACAAAAAAAAATAAAGGAAAATAATAATAGAATAAAATTAAAAAACATATAATGTATGTGGTGTTTTTATTTGCATTAACGGAATATATTTATATCCTCTGTTTATGGCCACTATTTGAGTTTTTCTTTTCGCACGATGGATATCAGAAGACAAAAAAGACGGTATGCATGTGGGATCGGATGGTGAAACGGAAACAAAAAAAAAAAAAAAAAAAATAAGAACAGAAAAAAATTTTATTTGTATGAACAAATACAGGGCCGATTGCGGTACTTCATTGAGCATTGGGTAAAATGAAAAAAATAAAAAAGGAGAACTCAAGAATTTGCTCCACTTGCTGACAATATGCTCTCAGGTATATGAATGTATATACACACAGACCCACATATATATATATATATATACGGATGCACACACGTTGTACATGAGTCTATTTCTTTAATTTTTTTTTACTCGCCTGTTTTTCTTTTTCCCAACCATACCTTTCCCACCTTATACCCCATCGTCCGTTATTGTCCCATCTCCTGTGCGCAAAAAAAAAAAAAGTAAGGAATGAGAAGAAGAATAAACCGACTGCGCCATAAAAATTGTTATGGCATAATAGCAGTAACGAGAGAAACGAGAAACACATACGGCTCAACATATGTATATATATGTATACAATATTCCGGTTTACAAAGTTATGTTTATGCGGACAGGGAGAAAACACAACGGGAAAAGAACGTTGCGACCATGGTATAAGAGAACAACTGTAAATTAAATATATGAACGCAAAAAGAATGTTTCCATTAAATCATTGACATTTATCTATTGCACGAGAAGAAAAAGCCAAAAAAAAAAATCATGACAATTAATATTAATAACAATATTAAAAAAATAAAAATAACCATGTGACCAGTTTTTGTTAAATCCTTACGAGATTAGCTGTATATCGACGGTATTGGTTTGTCTCCTATTGACAGAATAGAATTAAATAATTTTAAGAACAAACTGATGGTAAAGTATATTTTTACATGCGATCAAAATTGTTCGACGACGACTCGACGCTGTATACACACACATATATACATATGTATATATATATATACCCTGGGGCTGGCTGAAATGACCGTGTATATATATATATATCTCTGAGAATTCTTTCCGAAATAGAATCAAGGCTGAAAGTGTACAAGAGAATAAAAAATAAAAAAAAATTGAGGGACTAAAGTAGAAATATATTGAAAAAGCGACATTCTCAAACAAAAGTGATTTACCCATAAACACTACTCCCATATGCTCTTCATAATACATATTTATATATATATATAAATATAAATATGCGTGGATATATATTTATATAAAGAGAGTATAGAGAGTTTATAACATGATGGTGTGCAATGGGACTATACATCCCGAGGGCACAAACAGAAAAAAAAAGAGGAGAAGTATATGCTCATATATTTTTCAGTGATTCCACTGGGCAACATTTTTCTTGATTTTCCAGAACAATCCGGGGTATCTGAATTTCAAATACACAGTATATAACAGCAGTGTATATATATAGGCATTACCTTTGCAAGTTTTTTTACAGCAAAAATATCCCACTTTACGATTGGGCAGGTACAACTCACCAATCAACTTGTTGACGAGAGACACTTGTCTTCAAGATGAGAGAAGGAAAAAATTCAAATAAGAAAAAAAAAATGAAAAAAATGTAATACAACATAAATAAATTAAATTGGCGTAAACATACGTGGAATTTTATCGTAATATTACATAACCACTTCACAGACATTCAATTTGTTTTCATTTATTTGAACCAACTGCAATAAATTCCCTCGTCCAATATTTTTTATTCTTATTTATTTGTTTATTTATTTATTTTTCATAGGATTGCTTTTCATCTGCGCCTCCCTCAATCAAACTGTTCATAAAAGAAACTCGACGATAAAATCATATAAATTGTATCAGACACAGTAATTAATTCTTCTCGACATGATTATACACTAATTTTTGAATTTCTTTATTTGCTCGCATGCTGGGACAAAAAGTAACACACTCGGCGGCCGTGAAAAATGTAAACAACGCACTTTAACGACCAACCCATGAATAAAACGGAAGTGATTATATACATACACATACAGTGGTGTATAGTTATGTGGGACAACGACTATTGCATGTTTCACTGTATGTTTTACGTTAAGGGACTTCCGAGTGTGTGTGTGTGTGTGTGTGTGTGTGTGTGTGCGACTGAGAATGGAATAGAAAAATATTTTCAAGGTTACAAGGGGATTTGCACGACGGTGGGCACGTGTGCGCCGTTACAAGAACGAGAGGGCCTACCGCGAGACAGCTGAAAGACTCGAAAACGAAGACGCAAACGTGCGGCAACGGCAACCATGTGTATACATGCGGCCTTTTATATATATATATGTGCATATGTATTATAATATATATATATATATATATATATATATGGAGAATGGTGGGAGCGACAGGCCCTTCAAGGCCTTTCTTGTTTGGCTCTGCTGGCCTTTATTATTGTCGTTGGTAACGCAACGTGTTTGCGTATTTGCATTTGCATATATATATTATACGTACATATATATATATATATATATATATATATATATATATTAAGAAGTCTACTCAAAAGTGAGTACTCTGCGGGTGAACTTAAAAAAAAAATCCGAATGGTCCTATCAGCAGATTTGCTCGCACACGGGAGATGCCAATCGTAAAATGCTTGCACGTGTTTTATATTTAATATATACCAGACACTAATACGATTGTCCTTCGCGATATCGTGTTATTTTATCTATTTCGTTTTTTGTTTTTTTTTTTTTGTTGTTGTGCTTTTTGAATATATGATGGAAACGTCGCACATGTCGTCGTTGCTGAAGTAATCGTGAGTGGCGCGGGGCGTGTGCACGTCGGTCACTAGCTCGCATTTATAAAATTGTATATGGGTCAAGTATGACGAAGAGAATTGTAGCGAATGATTGGTAGAGTTGAATAGAGATGGAGTGAGGAAAGAAAAAAGAGAAGACAAGTCGTTATTTTTTATTCCAAAAACCTTGAAGCCTCCCAGAGGAGAAGTCGACTGTGGAATTTTGACCGCGCACGTGTTCGACCTTTTTATTTTTGCATGATCGTATTATGGGATCAGACGATCGTTTCGCCAGTCGATATATATACAGCGTTGAAGGAAATAGTATAAAGATCGAATGTTGGTACAGGAGAATGAGAGAAAAATAATTTTGAGGATAAATATTTTTTTTTTTCCCGCTTCTTTTTCGTTCAGATAAAATTTTTTTGTTGTGTTACTCCTCGCTTCTTTTGCGTTATTCTATTTTATTTTTCGTAACGTACCTCAGCTTCATGCGTTATCAGTAGAGACAATCGTATAGCACTATGATTTTCACAAAGCAATTTTCAACTTGCATTTTAAATGTGTGTGAATATAGAAATAGTAGAAAAAGACAATTTCGTTTTGTATACTGTGTGTTAACCCATCGAGTCTCCAGGGTGATATACAAAATCTCCTTCGTCTTATTTATTTATTTTTTCTCTTCAGCTAACACCAATTCTCGTATTCCATTCTATATACTATGTATTGAGAGACTCCCGAGTCTTGATAAATGCGAGGGTTCACTACATGCGTACGTTCTAGATTTCTAATTTACCGGCACTGATTTTTTTTTCTTTTTAAACTTGGCAAGGCGCGAACGAGATTGAGTATATAATAATACTTTGAATATATCCATTGAGAATGAATTTGATATGGGTGATGTATTGGCCATTTTTTCTTATGATGTATCGATGTTATACTTTTGAAAATTTTCACTTTATTCATTTTTACATTCATCTAGAAAATATTTTTCTCAGATTTTAAAAGAAATAGACATTCTACTTATATTTCTCATTAAAACTTTGATATTAAACAATTTATATTTTAAATATCCAATTGAAAATATGTTTCAATTTTAATTTGCACCAACAAACCAATCGTTTGTACGTTAGATCGTTATACCTACATCAAAATGTCTCTCTTTGTTCTCTCCACTCCAAGCCCATAAATCTCTCGTAGTAATTGAAAAAGCGGAATCGATTGGTATGTCCAACTATATATACGTACAGGCGAGAGATTTCCACGAAACCGATTTTTTTCCTCCTCTCTTTGTCCTCAGTATTATCTAAAAAAAAAATAATAATAATACCAACAACAATAATAATAAATAAAAATAAAAAGGGTAAAATTTTGGATGGTGTTATTGGCCTTTGTCCCAGGCGGGCCGCCTACTTCAACGATGAAGAACATTATACGCTTCTATTTCTTGTATATATATATATCAATCGTTCCTCATGTGAAACTCACGTATATTCTCGAAGCCACTCGGAAATCTCAGTGATTTAGCCACACAATTCGTTTTTATGGCTTTTTTCCTTTCTATCTTTTCTCTTTTTTTCATTCGCTATATTTATTTCTTACTCTCTTTTTGGTCGCCTCCAAATGGTCTCATTCGATTTTTCCCTCCAATGTTCGAATGAAGTATCGAGGGCTCGCACACATTCTATAT
>CAJUYH010002757.1:0-37573 GCA_910591685.1 Galerucella tenella
CGGAACGCGAAAAAGCATTTTGCGGCCTTAGTATACAAATAACTATTGTTTACCATAAAAAAGTATATTGTCTGGGTAAACGATATGTTTTTTATTCGTAAAAAATGTATCTTCCCAGCAAATCATATTTTTTAACTCTAAGAGTTCATCCATATCTCAAATGTGGTTTTTGAAACACAAGAGGTTCAATAAAACACGAAGTCCAAACCACAATATTTTAATATTGTGGTATGAGATTTAACATGTCTTCGATAAGATCTTATTTTTCTGGATTGTACCTGTTATCTTTCTTTTTATAGCCTGATGATGGTAATGTTTTACCGAAACTAGTAGCAAGTTACTTGTCCTTCTTTGTTCGGACAATATTAAAATATTGTGGTTTGGACTTCGTGTTTTATTGAACCTCTTGAATCATATTTTTTTGTTGGAAACAAATGTTCATTCTTCGAGAAAACTATTAATTTTTACTAAAATTCGACATATTTATCATAATCGAACCATAATTTCCATAAACATTATATTGCCTTATAGTGAAAAAATATATTTCCCTAAAAAACCGAATTATTTATGGTATTGTTTTTTGTTTATGTAAGTTACCTATACATGCACTATATTCAATACACTGAGCTTTTGAAATGTTTCTAAATATTTAGAAATATATTAAAAGTTCACGATGTATTAAGCAGTATGGGTAACTTCCACACGGTTCTCTAAATAACTAGGTTACTTGGGAAAATATATTTTTCACAAATATTTGTCTAAGCCGTTTCCAGACAATTTCGAACAACAAAGTTGTTAATGGTCTCTATTTATGCATAAAACTGTTTAGTAAGACAGCAGGATAGGAATAAAAAAGGTAGAACGTGTCGCGGGACACACGGTAGGAACTTTAGTTCCTTTTAAGCAAAAATTATGTGATAGGTACATTTGACGTTATAGATAAACGATTTGCATATTCTTTGGTGGTAGAGTAGTAAGCATACCGGACTCTCACGCGGTAGACCCGGGTTCGATTCCAAGTGAGGAAGTTTTTTTTTATTGTTAATTTTATTTTCAAATAATTATTCTGCTTGATATTAATAACGACAACAGGTAGACGTTTGAAATATTTAGCAGAATATTCATTATTCATAATGGTACGGTACCCTTCATGAGGGAGTCCGACTGGCAACATCTACTTATAACAGCATCGTATATTTAAAAAGGGAAACCGTAGCATTATACAAATTGGACATTCAACAACTGTACGTTTACCACAACAAAAATAAGTGGAAACATGAAATTTAATTGTTACATTTTCAATTTGAATTTATATTACAGTTTATAGAAATTTTTATTTTCTAGATTTTTTTCTTAAGTGGGTCGTAGAAAAAATATGCTGTTTGACTCTTGTGGATTGTCCATATCGCACTTGAACGATTGAGCACTCCGCCTACGGCGTCGTGCTCAAACTTTGTCCTCGTGCGATATGGCCATAATATCCACACTAGTTGCACAAACTACTATTTCTATCAAAACATGCCATTTTACATTTAAAAACAACCTGCCAAATGTCAAATCAATTCATCCATCCATTTTAAAGTTATTGAATCAAAACATTCAAGTTTTCAAAATTTCATCACCCTGTACTTCGAAAAATAAATGTGCTAGACCCCTTAATCCTCATGTCATTTTGACAACCGATGCTGTGAATAAACAAAAAAGTTCAATCGCGCAAAAAAATTATGGAAATAATAGTAAAAATTTATCCGAACAAATTCAAGTATATCACCAGCACTGCGAATACCAGCTTTGCATAGAATTTTAATATAGCGTCGGTGGTTCAGTGGTAGAATGCTCGCCTTCCACGCGGGCGGACCGGGTTCGAATCCCGGCCGGAGCATATGAATCGCTGCTTCGTAAACGAGAGAGAGACTAAAGAGAGGGCACATGCACGCAAGCAAGGCACATAACGAAGCAACGTAACATAACGTAGCGTAACGTAACACGTAACGGTCAGATCTTTTGCGTCGCGATCCCCGGTCACTCAAACATAACCTGACGTAAAGAACCAAAGTTCCAAAAACTTGCTGCTGAATATTTTGATCGATTAAAAAGAAAACTATACATTTTTAAAATAGATACCATACATTTATAAAATGGAAACCACACATTGTTAAAATTAAACATACCTACATGATTTAAAACATAACCAACAATGGTATCCACAAGATAGCCTAGTCTATCATTAAGTGTGCTCATTAATGCTTTCCCCATAGTAGTTTTTTGCAGTTCTAGGAGTAGATCTGACAGGTTTAATTGAGAAATGTGTATGTGTGAGGTACATTTCGCTTGCTTGTTACTTCTACCTACTTGAATATAATTGTCGTTTATTTCCTTACCTTCAAAGATATCTCACAATTCTTGTAATCGCCATGAGTTTAACAATTCATTCATTCTATTATTAAACTTTTTTTTGTCCAGAGCGCTTCAACCACATACTTCACAAAAACAAAATAATTAGTGAAATTGCAAAAACTGATCTAATTTCACACGCAGACTGACGCCAAACGTATACAGGTGGTGACCGTTACTGAATAATAGGGAAGGGTGGGGTGAGAATTCTTTGTTCCAATTGCCACATAATTTGTAGGCTAATGTGGTTTCTTACGGGTGAAGAATAATGTGATTTGTAGCAAATAAGTTTTTTTTTCTCGTAACAATAAATGTACAATTATACTGGAATACTTATTTTTTCGGTATAAAGTAGATCTTATTTGAGGCTAATAATCTATAGGCTCATTTAAGAAATGTGAATTTCTGTCAAAACTTTCAAATGATTTATTATGAATCTTTAATTTGTTGTTTTAAAGTGATGGAATATTATTGAAGATGTTAGGTTTTTTTCTGGGTAATGAAAATAATTTTTACCCAAATAGCATCGTTATATTTTATAACAATATATTATATTGTGCTTCGTAGACTTTTATAGTTTCTGAAGAACAATTGTATGAAGGTGTGCATAAAGGAGAACAAATTTTTTTACATTAAATAAATTACACTCGAATAAATCATTTTTTTATATCAAAATTTTCCAATATTTTCACGTTAATATGACTTCTTAATAATAAATAAGCAATGTTAGTTTTAAACAAAGGGGGGTCAAACAAATCAGTTTATTTGTCTATAAATAACTCTTCTCTCGGTGTGGAGTGACTACTATCCATTTTTTTATGGATTCGCCAATATTAATGCCTTGGAAGTCAGACGTATCATGTCCTGCGTTATATTACAATGTTCTGAACCGCTTAAGAAATTTCATCTTTGTTGCCAAGTAACTGCAACTATAGCGATGTCGAGTAATAATATTTGGCGACCTAGAACTGCCAGAGCTCCTGAACTCGAAGATCAGTGTCTTCAAATTAAAAACGAGCACTAGAAGAATTGCTAGGTCAGTTACAAAACTGTTTGGAATGTTTTAAAAGAAAATTTGTTGTATCCATATTATATCCAACATGTTCAAGGTTTGCTACCTAATGACTATTTGCTCCATATGTATGCAGTATTTCGGAAGACGTATGTGCTTCATGTATGACAGATAAAAAAAATTTGAAAGACATAAGGTACAATGTTTCTTCAGTGCTATGTAGAATTTCATATAAGAGCAACTAGCTAGGAGCACTTATACATAAAATTCTATATGTCCAAGAGAGCAGAAAATACTTCCCCTCCATGAAACATCCACCACTC
Organism: Galerucella tenella; assembly: GCA_910591685.1. Taxonomy (NCBI): domain Eukaryota; kingdom Metazoa; phylum Arthropoda; class Insecta; order Coleoptera; family Chrysomelidae; genus Galerucella; species Galerucella tenella. Next base: position 3,730 of record CAJUYH010002757.1, read on the forward strand.
TAGACTTGATTAGTCTCGATACACTCTTCGGAGAGGTGAATGTGTCATTGCACCGTCATTGTCTCTCTGCTGTTCTATAGCTTCCTTTTTTTCACTCACAATGGAAAAACGGAACATAATTATTATACTGTCAATAAAGGGAGACAACTGGACCTTATCCGGAGACAATTAGACCCTAACAAAAATCTACCCGTCGGTCTTCGGAGACAACTGAATTCGTCCGCAGCTTTCCACTTTTAATTTTCAATGATTTTAACGAACATTCGAGGGATAATTTAACCGCATAACAAAAATCAATTTAAACACTTCCCACAGCTACTTTGCAATTTAAATCACATGATAGTTACTTACTTTATATTCATTAAATATTAAACGTGTTTTAAAATTCCATGTTTGGGTGAGAAACTCAACAACAGCAATGAAAATGGACAATATTAAAGCGAATTTCCTATTATTCTTCATTCATTTTCTCTTCTCTTAGTTTCTTCTAATTTTGTTTGTTATCCTGAAATGTTTTGATCTTGTCTAAGATCCAGGTAGTAGCTTCCCAAGCATTTAGTCACCATCGGCTATTATTTGATCGTATTAACAAAAAAATACGCCTCTTGTACGTTTATTTGTAGTCGTAAATAACTCAATAAAAATTCATACATTCAATTAAAAATTATGGAGAAAATAATTTAATTGAAAAATATATGTTTTTGTTTTATTCGAAAATAAAATCCTATGGATAAACTGAAAATTTTAATATTTTAAAATACTGTATCGATTTGATTTTCAATTTGAACAATTAATATTTGAATGCTGTTACACAACAAGCATTTTTACATTATGCAAATAATAAAAATGTCGAAGTACCATAAAATATTTTATATTGCTCTAAAATAAATAACAATGTATCGTGAATAGTGAAAAATGAATATATTAATAATAAAATAAATAGTGTAGTTTACTTCAATGAAGATAACCATTTTTTTATACCGCGGGTGTCCTAAGTTATCATACAGGCAAAATCTCGCTTATTTGACAAGATAATAAAAAAATAAAAAAACTGCATTGAATGACATTGAAGTACCTTCCTAATGACTTATAATAGTATATTAAAGTATAAGTGGATATTAAGGTCTTTAAAACACGCGCGATTTTTAATGACAATATACATGGGGTGACATTTGAAAATGTCAAATGTAAAATATTTTTATAAGCCATTAGGAGGGTACTTTAATGCCATTCAATGCAGTTTTTTTTATTTATTAAGTATCTTGTCAACTAAGCGAGATATTGCCTGTATACGATAACTTGGGACACCCGGTATAAAACCAGTTTTCAGACATTTACCTTCGAAAAGGATTTAATTAATTGAAATAAAAAAGATCAACAATAATGAGCGCACAACACATGGAAAAAGCTTGAGTTGAATGGAAATTAAAAAAAATATTTGAGCAGTTATTATTGTTGAAGAATCGAATGGAGAATGTTGACAACCAATATTTGAGTAAGAAAATTTGACCCAAAAACATTTTTTTCATTTGAGAAAATCTCAATTGTTGAATTTGGATCCGTCTCTTATAAAAATTTTTGAATAAAACTATGCCACATCAAAGATAACAAAATTTATTTTGTAATTTTTGGCCACATGGAATATATATCAAAGAAAGCGCCGCGAACGTCTTGACAACATGCTAATCTTCATATCTAACCTCAAGCGTGATTCTTCTTTTTTAAATTATCCAATGCCCGTTTGTAATTATCAATGATTTAGTACAAGTTTTAGTCAATTTTTTAGGATCCTAAATAAATGATAGATACATAGGTACACATTTATCATCAATTTTTCAGTCAATTTTGAAATTGACGAAACTTGTCCTATTTTTGTTCAATTTTAATTGATAGAAAATATTTATAGAACCAGTCCTATTTTCTTATCAATTAAATGACAACTTGGGGCAAACATATAGGGTGAACTTTATTTTAAGGTTATTGATTTTTTTATTTTTCATGATGGTGGTGACACTGGTTCTGCTACATAACCAACGTTTATTCAAAGATTATGTATTATATCGTTTATTGAGGGGTGAGAATGTTGTGTATGTGAAAGTTTTTCGTTTGAGCTATTTTAAATATCAAAAATGTCGTGGTCTCGTGATCAAGTACTTCGACTTATTGAACTATATAAAGAAAGACCTTGCCTTTACATAGTTGAAAGTTCTCAATATAAAAATAAGCACATGAGGGCTTCTCTTTCTTATATAATTCCCAACTACTACTATATTAATAAGAGTTGCTGCTGCTAACAATAAAAATTCTGTGTCCATTGTTGTCTGATACCTATTTAAATTGAAAAATTCAAATTCTTTGCTAAAATCTGAAAAGTGACAGGTTACTAACAAAATCATACTGCTCAGTGCGCATAATCACAACTTAAATAGGTGACTAAAACATGGTGTGTTGCAAACACATTTTTTTCTTGTCAATATTTTAGTGTACTGAGTTTAGGATCCTAAAAAATTGACTAGAACTTGTACTAAATAATTGATAATTACAAACGGGCATAAGTTGCGTAGTTTTATTTTTACATTTGACTTTTGACATATTCCCACAAAAATTAGTCTAATGGCGTCAGATCAGGAGACCGTGCTGGCCATTATATCAATACGCGCCTCCCTATCCACAGATTTGGAAAAAATTGGTCCAGGTACTGCCGGACATTGATTTGGTAATGGTAGCTTGTGGGTTTGCTGAATCAGGATATAAGTTGGCATGACATTATTTTGGAGCAGTTCTAAATATTTAACTTCAAGTTGTCATCAATGAAAAAGGCACCTACGATATAATTTCCAACAATTCATGCGCAAACACGAACTTTTTCAGGATATTGCGTAGTTCAGTATTGTATATTTTAGCGTATACTGTATTCAACCATATAGGCCGAGTGATTAGATTTATAGGTCTATATGTCTCAACTAATTATCAAAGTAAGCTTAATTAATTGTCTTCACTGTCAGCGTACACGATACCCATCATGTGAGTCTTCCCTAAGGAATTAGGTTGTCTCCAAGGCGTACAGCTTCAGCGTTAAGCCTTCGGGTCGAAGTCGCTATTTAACCTTGCGACAGGTGTATTCACAGCTGACTGATAGTTTAACATTCCCTACCAATGGCGTACGCAGTTGTAATATATCAACTAAAATGTGGAGGTAGATGTCGCTGCTAGTATGAAACCTATTAGAATGTCCTTGCAATTGGGATCGATAAGTAGTTTTAATGCGAGGTTCGTCAAGTCTTTTTTATAGCTTTTAACGATTTTAATCAACGAAAGAAAGTCAATTCGGGTAATTGAATATATTACTATGAAGTCAATATATTCTTATTATCAGACACTGTAACTATTTCGTAGAGTATGTTCGTTATAAAAACCGTTTGAATGCTCAGATGGAAAATATCTTGCGCGTTCGACACTGTTTTATCGTCAACATCCACTCCTAATTACTTCTTTTGATTTAATTAGTTGCAATTATCCTTCAGTGGGTTATTAGGGTGAGTTGGTGTATGCTGACGAAGAAGTTAGAAAACAATTGCCAGGGAGTAGAGATGTAAAACACGCGATGTTAGGGTTGACTCGAGTGATCACGACACGATAGCTTCTTGCCACTTTCGTTCGAGTGAGTGATAAGTTTCAACTAAATTTATGTAATTACCTACGACAAGTCGAACACAAGACTTTTTCGAAAGAAAAACAATGATTGACTGTTTTTGTTCTATTTTATGTCAACATAATGATAAAATTTAAATTTATTAGTAGCATCCCCCAACTGAGAGACACGGATAACTAATCAAAGAAGATTAGACTCAAAGAGAGCAAGGTATGCATATAAAAAGTGTTCGCCGGAAGGCGTTAAAAATTGGTAATGATACTGTTGCTTCGGGAAGTATTTTCAATAAATGTATGAGTGTTAGAAGCTCTGCAACGAGAAAGTGAGTGCTAGATTCGACAATCATACTACAAACACAAGTTTTTCGAGAGGCGACCCCAATCGGAGAAATGTACCGTATCCAATTATGAGCAAGGAGTGAGACTGAGATGATCCATATTTAGAGGTAAGCCCCTTACTGCCAAAGCGATCCTGTTTGATACATCCCAATCCCAGCAGTCAGGTTGTTCAAGAGTTATGAGTAGAAAGAAGTGTTCCATTGGACCTGTGCTGGCAAATATGTATTGGCCTTTCAAGGAAATGGAGAAAAAAAATATCTGAAATAATCTAGAAATGTCATCGAGAACTGTCTCTCGTTTTGGGGTATTTAAGTTTTGATTAATACATTGATATGAACACAAAGTTGAGAATCTACAACAAAATTACAGTACCAACTTCAACTTATCCAGTGAGAACTGGGTACTGCAGAAAAAGCATGAAACAAAAATATGAGCAATGGAAATGAAACATTCAAGGAAAATAGCAGGTAAAACGAAATGGGACAAAGTTTGGAACGAAGAAATCAGAAGCATAACTAATCAAATATTAAAAATTAACAATTGAACTGGTTTGGCCACCTTGTAAGAATGAAGCCAGATAGAACTGCAAGAAAAGTTATAGAAATGGGAATATCAAGAAAAAGAAAATGAGGAAGACCCATGAGGAAATGGATAGACCAGATTGAAAAAATTGGAAATAACAAAGGAAAAACATTAGGAGAGATGGAGGATTAGCCAGGGACAGAAAAGAATGAAAAAAATGGGTACAGGAAGAACTCCAATCAACGCCTGAGAAGGCATAAGGACAGGAGAAAGAAAGAAAAATAAATGTTTAGTGCTGTGGTCTGAAAGTATGACATGCATTGTATTGGTCGTGTTCAGCCAGGGCCAACGATTTGAACTGAGCATTGAACATATCGAGTATGCTGTCAGTCAGCGGCTGAGCTGCGGCTGAACGCATTGCTCAGTTAGCGTTCGTTGGAACATAACATAACTTTAAAATATTATTCATCACTGCTCTGTAATGTTTTTTACCTACGACCCCCCCCTATAATCAGTCAATAACACACAGTTGGTATCAATGTAATGACGTCTATTACGCACTGTAAAAAAAACGCAGAGCTGTAAATTAAATCGCACGGCTTCCCTAGCAACATCTTAGCAACTGTCAATAGACGTTACCATTTTATTCAAAATTTACTATTTGAAAACATTCAATACGGCCATGTTTAACTATGAAAAGCCCAAAGGGCTAAGTATATGTATTGATTATAATTGAAAAATGGACTTTCGATTATCAACAATATATTAATAATAATTAAACGTTAGTTCTCTAATGTGCTTCTTTCATTGGTAATAGAGTAATAGAGATGGAGTTTACCAAGCACCTCTAATTATGTAACTGTTACTTTTTATGCTTCTTATAAAAAATACAAGGACAAGTAGGTCGTAGGTAAAGTATAGTACGTAGCTCGTGTTGTAGAGCATTTTACGCACTCACGGAATTACGCACTCGCTAACGCGGCATCGTGCGTAACTTACCCATTCGTGCGTAAAATGCTTCTTACCACACACGTTACGTAATATACTATTATTACCATTATTACTATTTATGTAACCTTTATTTCCCTTATTATTATTTATTACCAAAAAATACAACGTCAACGTCTCAGACTAACACATTACAGCCTCAATGATTATAACATATTTTACCATCTTTGACAGTGCGGAGTAAACAAAGCGTGAATTATTGCTGCAGCCTCTGATGCTCAACAGCTGAAAATCAGCAGAACGACATCATCTTGTTTTCACAAAAATAAATTGAATACAAAATTTCTTAGGTTGAATTGTCAAGTTTAATCTACTTAATCAGAAAAAAAGCTAACGTGTATGGTACAAGTTGAAAACATGCAGTTGTTCTCGATCCATAGATGCACTTTCCAAGCCATCCGTGAAGCAATAACATTGCATCAAACGCCTTTTTCTAATTCGGAACCGTTGCATCCTGTGGAATGCTCCTTTTTGTCCTGATCCCGATCCTTTCCACTACCGGTACGCAAGCTCAAAACAAGTAGTGGGGGGCTCAATCCGGGCGCAGCCGTTGGCTCTTACAGTATTACTCGCGCTGTAAGCCAATACACTGGCGGAAAATTATCGGTAAATCGACGAAAAGCCGACGAAAATCACGGCGTGTGCTAATATAACCTCGAATAAGTGATGGTTGGATTTTTTTTTTTCAAAAATGAAAGGTTATAACTGTTGATTCGGCTGGTCGGTTTTGGTTGGTGACTTGGTGTTATAGTGCGTGATGCTTTTGGTAGTTAATGTGTTTTTTATTGTGGATATGTACACCATTTACATGGGATATTTCCTAAATTTCAGCAAATGTAATTATTAATTTTACTATTTTTATACATAGATTTTATATACCGTTTATCCAGTGGATATTAATATTTTTGTTGAAATGCATATAAAGGGGTGAAACAATTTTTATGGTAATGATAAAAAATAATATGGAAATAATTAATAACGATAAAGTTATTACTTTTCATCTTTTTTTACATACATACATACATACATACATACATACATCTTTTTATAACATCTTCGGAGAAAGTTACATCAAAATACTGTGCGAAGTAGATTGGAAGGTTTCACTAAAAAGACGTTGGAACTCAATTTTTTACTGCAACATTTTTGTGGTACCTAATTACAATAAATTAGAAAACTATATACGAAAAAGAAGCGAAATAAGATCCGCCATTTAATCGTGCATACCTACAGGTTGTCCTCCAATTAAAAACATTTTGTCGCTTCTCTTGTTGATACTAGACAACTATTTTATGTAAATTATACACATTAGTTTGAAATACAGCGCATGTCTGAAAGTGTATACAGCGTAGTAATTGAATTGGATAACATTTAAACAGCTTGGATATAAATATCAAAGGTAATAGTTTAATACTATAATAACGGCCTATAGAGTCTTTGAAAATCAAAGAACAAAGACCGTTCACTAAGAGGCAACAGATACTTCTTATTGAACGGTCTTTACTCTTTGATTGTCAAAGACTATGTAAGGCGCTATAATATTATTAAACTACTACCTTTGATATTTAATAACACGCTTTACTAGAATGACATTTTGATTGCAGGAAATTGTAAATAAAGTAAAAAGCTTGGATATAGAATTTTAAAAGATTGACTCCGATTCCAGTTTTAAGAGTAGTAAAATTCTCTGATTTCATGTACATTGGGAGAAGAGCCTTATTTATATTTCCTTCAATAAGCCTATATTGTTTGTGTAGCTGTTAAGGTTAAGGTACATAAAATAGTATAATCCGTAATATTTTCAAATGATGGTTGCAGTACGAGACGTTCGGCTCAATCACATCGTAATTATAAAATTGAAGGCGAATGGATAATAGAATAGAATTAAGTAATATAATATATCAAAGCAAAAGATTTGTATTGCGCAAAAGACAATTCTTCTATTTAGATCGTTATTGCTTTGATGCTGTTCGAAAAATCATCGTTTCTCTGTCAGAATATAACAAGTATATACAGTGTCACCATAAAGTCAATGTGATCGGGCATGGCGAGCGTACAGACGTGTGCTGTGTGCTCCGATAATTTTATTGTAAATTCCAAGAATATTAAATGTGATTTTTGTGAAAAATTATACCATAGTGGATGTGCAAAAGTGAAGGATCAGCTGATAAAATTGAAGCAAGAAAATAGTAACATTAAATGGTTCTGTAATGATTGCATGCAAACAGTTGAATTAAAATTACAGGCAAATTTAGAAGATATACATGAAAAAACAAAACAAGTACTCGAAAAAACTGAAACTATAATAAACTTAATGAATAAGCAGCCAAAACCTATGTATTCTCAAGTTTTGAAAAACAAAAAAAATACAGTGGAACCATTACTTATTAAACCCAAAGTTGATAATCAGAACAGCGCAGAGACAAGAAATGTTTTGGTAAATAAAGTTAAACCAGCTGATATTTCGGCTTCAATATTAAAGGTTAAGGAGGTATCACACGGGTGCGTAGTAGTACATTGTGAAGATAAACAATCACTTGAAAAATTAAAAATGAAAACTGAAAATGAATTGGGAGATGACTATGTGATTACTACTGGAGTGAGAGTAAATCCAAAGATTAAAATAATAAATGTAAAAGAGGATGAATTAAATAATACAGAAGAATTCGTAGCGAAAGTTGCGAATCAAAACTTACCAGATAACATGAAAGATGGTATAAAATTTATCAAGATGTATAAATCACCCAACAATAGAAGTAATAAATTTAATATTATTTTAGAAGTCAGCCCGGATCAGTTCAATTTTTGGAAAGATAAGAATCGTTTATATGCAGAATGGAGTTCTTATAAATTTTTTGAATTTTGTAGTGTAGTCCGTTGTTTCAAGTGCTGGAGGTATGGACATTTTGCTGATAAATGTAATGCTCAGGAGGTATGTCCCATGTGTAGTGGTCCGCATAAAAAAGACCAGTGTAATAGTACTTCGCATGAATGTATAAACTGTAAGTACGCGCATGATGTACTAAATATGAAGAATATTAAATATGATCATCACGTCTTTGATAGTAAGTGTGCTAGTTATCAGAGGCAGTTAATTAGGGCTAAAGAAATAATTAAATACGATACATAGCAATTAGAGGCTAGTTCAAAGAGGCAGAAACGGCCAACTGATTGTAAAAATAAATTGTTTCTTTCTTGTATTAATGCGCAAAGTTATTATAAACATAAAGATGAAATAATGGTATATTTAAATAAATATGATCCGTTAACAGTATGCTTAACTGAGACATGTATTACTGAGGATATAGCTGATTCGGAACTACAAATTAAGGGTTATAACATGGCGCGATGTGACTCAAGTAGTCGGCATACTGGGGGAGTAATAATTTTTACTAAAAATAAATTGAAATGTTATAACATTAAAACGTTAGTTGTTAAAATGAGTCTATGGATATTGTCAATAGATGTTAAATTAAATAATACAAATTATAGTATTGCGGGTTTATATCGATCTCCTAGCGGTAAGTTAAATGAATTTTTTGAAACGTTTATATATTGGTGTGAATCGCATAGTGCTGACAGTGTAATCATTACGGGGGATTTTAATATTGATTTTAATAATGGAATGAAACAATTTATTAATGAATATACTAGAGTGACGGGGAATTCAAAAACATTAATTGATCTGGTTATTAGTAATGATTACACAATAGAAGCATATGTTGTAAAAGATTATATCATTTCTGATCATTCGATTGTGCAGATTGAAACCCAAATTCTCGAGGAACTAAAAACAGAGAGTAGGCAAGTCCGCGGCCCTGTAAGCTTTGAAGAAATGGTGAATTTATTAATTGAAAAAGATTGGGGATATTCATTATCAAATGTTAACTTGGTGGCCGACATATTTGTGAACAATGTGATGTCATCTCTTGATACTGTAGCACCTCTAAGAAGAGTAAAAGATAATTATCCGGAAAACAGGTGGTTTAATAAAGACTGTAGTGAGGTTGTCAGAGAAAAAAATTTGAAATACAAAAAATTTTTATTGACAAATGAGGTAGATGATTGGAATGAGTATAAGCAATCTAGAAACGCAGCTGTGAAAATAATAAAACAAGCAAAACGTAATTATTATGAGGAACATATAGATAGGAATAAAGGAAATTCTAAATTAATGTGGAAACAGCTGAAACAAATTGTTGGAAGTAAGAAGACAATCACCAATTTTCACAGTATACAATGTAATGGTACGATATATGGTGATAATTTAGCTGATGTTTTAAATAAATTCTATATCGATAGCATAAAGAACATTGTACTTAGTATAGAAATATTAGATATCGAAACAGATTTTATGTTGCAAACGGTGCCTGTAAATGAAAATAAAATGGAAAAATTTAGTAATGTAACCATTCAACAATTACGTGAGGTTGTTAATGCGCAAACGGAAAAGAACAGTACGGATAATATTAACGTTAGCATTATTAAAAATTTATTTCATGTATTAGGTTACCCATTATTATATTTAATAAATTTGAGTTTGGAAAAAGGGGTTGTTCCTCTTCGTTTTAAGACCTCAACTACTGTTCCTATTCCAAAAGTTGTACATACGATTAGAGCTGATGAATTGCGTCCAATAAATATGCTGCCATTCTGTGAAAAACTGTTGGAGGTTATTGTTTATAAGCAGATTATTCAGTTTATAAGTGTGAATAAAATACTATGCAGTTATCAATCAGGTTTTAGAAATTCACATTCTTGTGAAACTGCATTACAACTTGTTGTGTCTGACATGAAAAAAATTCTCGACAGACCTGGGGTTGGTATATGTGCGGTTTTTATTGATCTTAAAAGAGCCTTTGAAACGATCGATCGAAATATTTTACTTTTAAAATTGAGGAGGTATGGATTTAGTGTAATAGTGTACAAATGGCTGGAGAGTTACCTGACATGCAGGCACCAGATTACAAAGGTTAATAGTATAGTCTCTAACACAGAATTGAATAGCGTTGGAGTACCACAAGGCAGTGTACTGGGACCACTATTGTTCATTCTGTATGTTAATGATTTGGGAAATGTTTTAAATAAGTGTAAAATCCATCTTTTTGCAGACGATACATTAATATACTATTATGGTGATGACTTAGATGAAGTATTTGATACTGTAAATAGTGAACTGCTGTTGCTTTCTAAAATGTTTGAAATGGATAAGCTAAAGATAAATGAAACAAAGTCAAAATATATGTTTATTGGTAACTTGATGGTGCAGAAACAGTTTAAGTCCCTAAATTTATCCATTAAAATAAATAGTAATGTAATAGAGAATGTAAGTGGAATAAAATATTTAGGATTTATTTTAGATAGTGAACTCAAGTTTAATAATCATGTAAATTATATTTGTAGAAAAATTGGCAAAAAAGTTGGTTTTCTACGTCGAATATCACCTTACCTATCAATGTTGACAAAAGTTACAGTATACAATACACTTATATTACCGCATTTTCATTATTGTTGTTCTCTTATATATACAGGATGTTTTAATTCAAGCTTCGATAGGCTGCAGCTAATTCAGAATAAGGCAATGAGAATTATTTTAGGGTACAACAGATACACCAGTATCCAACTTATGTTAAATACTTTAAATTGGCTGAACGTCCAACAGTTTCTTTACGTTAAAACAATGACATTATTTTCAAAATTATAAATAATTTACTTCCTGAATATTTGAATTCTCGATTGATACCAATTACTAATATACATCAACACGATACTAGAGCTGCAAGTTCCATTAGCTTTTATGTTACTACTAATAGAACGACTAATTCAATGAACAGTTTGTTCCATAAAGGATTGGTTCAGTTCAATAATCTACCTCATGAAATTAAATCTATTAAGAGTTTAAGTAACTTTAAGAGAACCCTTATCAATTACGTAAAACGAAAAAGCTAGCTCCTGTAAGTAACCGGTTTCAATGTATTAACTTTTATTTTATTTTATTTTATTTTTTTTTTTTTTTTATTTGGTTATTTCATATTGTGGTTTTGTCTTAACTTATTTATAGTACAGATGTTGAAAGGATGTAATTATTTGACTCTAATATTATAATGATTTGTGTATTATCTATGATAAATAAATGATATTATTATTAAGTAAGGGACAGCTCCATTTTTTCGAGAAATTTTTGACCGTTTTTGGATTTGTTTTTGATAAAGTGTACTTTTATTCTTATTACGCATTCTTTTTAAATTTTGTATCAGTTTGAATCATTTGTAAGACATTTTTGAAATCAGCTCAACAAGGAAAATCCAAAAATTCAGTGAAGAGGAAAGTATAAGAGATTATTCTTTAAAAAAATAGTGAACTAAAATGGAAAATGGACCTGTTTCGGGATGTTTTCACAATACTATTCATTTAGCTGATTATAAATTTAAGCCCCACTTTTCGGATGCACTGTATGATGAGGAGGTAGTTCTATGGAAATAATAATAAATAAACTCAACCTATTCAATTTAGCAGATCATTATACCGATATAAATATTATTGTTATACTGATTGGGACGACGTTCCTACATCTTACCCATGTTTGTTCAACTTTTATTTAGCGATTATCTTTTTATATCAACAGGTTGACTGCGTTACTAATTTGCTACAGCGGTCGTATACGCATCATTAACATATTTTCATCTTTTCTGTGCCAGCGGTTGTGTATAGTTTTTTCTATGTATTACGTAAGGCCGTTCAATATTATATTTATTTATTTCGAATCCTCCTACACATACTTTAAAATATTTTCTCACTTTAACAAATTGTCCTTCTTTCTTCAGCGATATACGCTGCTGAATCTTGGTGGTGTCAGTATATGTAGAGGGTTGCTGACCATTATTTTTCTCATCTGTATCAATTTGTTTTGCAAAAAGAGCTTGGATAATATTATGCACGTGGTTTTTTAACAACTCCCTCACGTCTTTGAACATCCACTGTTTCTATGTTATGTTTTGTAGATTGTAGATCATCTTTGTTGTCTTTCCATTTGGAAATACAAATGCCTCGTTCATTTTTTCATCCAAATACCTGTCTCCTCTCCAATTTCTTTTGAATACCATATTCTCGACTTTTTTCATATCTGTTGTGTCTGTGGCATAACTTTGTCGTCTACGCACGCTCGAGTGGTCGTATACGACCTCTTAACTATTTTCGCAGGAAATTTACATATAATGTGACAAATAAGTAACAAGAATATGCTTATAAACTAAGAAGATTCAATTTTTCCGACTTGCACCAGAGCCAATTTTTAGTAATTTTATTCAGTAAACATAATGGAAATGAACTAATATGTAACGACCAGCTTTTTTAATGGCACCAATGTATTTACAATGAGTGTCACTAATTTTGATTTGCAATTATACAAATGAATTATGCAATATCACAATTTAATATGAAGTTATTGAGCATTATGTCCAAATGATAGTTACCACTGTAAACATAAATTGAATTAAATCGTGAGATAAACTAGTATAGTGAATATTGATGTACTTTTCATAACAAAATAAAAAAAATTAATAGCTAGTTAATAATATAATAATACCAATCAAAATGTAGATGTAATCATTTTGTTTATTCTGTGGAAAAAGCGAAAATTTCAATTAAAATAATAAGTGTTTACTAGAAATAGCTCATCTGTTATAAAAACCGTTTTCCCGTGACTTTATCCAGCGCCTTATTAAGCGTACTGCGTACATAGGTATAGTGTAACTATTGTTAATGTGATGACCCATATATTTAATCCCTTTGAAGAAAAAAGCCGCCCAATGACGTGCATAATTTTTTTTTATAAATTCGAATATTGAATTTTCTTTTATTCAAGAAAATCTTTTTCAGAGTGTATAACCAAATAGAAAGAATATTTGACAAATGTCATTTGACATTTACAAGATTCTAATACTACTTCAAGTTCTTGGCAACATAGTCCAGTTATTACAGACGTCATGGAAAACGGTTTCTGTACTGTAAGAGCTATTAATAATGTAGGAATTACATATATAGCGTATTTGACTATCTCACGCTAACCCGGTGCCAGCTCGAAACTTCAAGATGCAAGTGTCGTTACAAAAAAAAAACTGGTGCTGTGTCAGTTCAGTTGAAAACGCTCCTCTTTTTTTGCTCGGATCGTGCAATGTGCTTGACATTTCACGTTTGACGGTACGTTATTCCAGCTAAGTATATTTTATCTATGATTCCAGCTCCAAAAGTCTCTCCTTGCGGTGACAACCAGCCGAACAAAAATATTCGCTCTGCAGTTATGAAATGCATACGGATTTTACGCGGATTTTCATGCATGACATTCGAGTAAGTAATACAACCATGGAAAGCTGCATTGCACTTTAAGATGTCGAGCTGGGTGCGCACCAGTGCACATAGTCGAATACGCTAATAGTTAGGTTATAGTTATAAGAAGTATGAATTTTTGTTTGCTTGGTCATATTTCTTATAATGAAAACCAAATCCCAAATTACAATAACGAACACTTGCTATACTACGGAAATGCGAACATTGGGTTAAAAAGCAAAATATATCTTTTGAAACCTAAAAAGAAATGGAGAGATATATGTGAGGTTCAAGATGTGGAAGAAATACAGTATAAGGAGATGGAGGAGATTAAGATAACAGAATGCCGAATATACGGTTAGCCAAAACCGCAAAAGAAAACCATGTTCAAATACATTGCTTCAGTGAAAACTTACTAGGACTCAGACGGGAGCACTTTGGGGAGGCAGTAATACAACCATAAGAGCTACTCACATCCCCCTAGTGAAACTACTAGCCTATATAAAGGAAGAAGATCTAGCTTTAGTACCTGGGCTATTGATCACAACTCAAACGAATGCATGCTTGGATGACTGCTTGTAAGATGGTATAAAGTTGGTTCTCCATCTCAATTGTTACTGCTGAACCATTGAAAGAGCACACGACCTAGTCCTAACGTGAAAAGAAGAAAAACTGGGAATATATCTATTTTTCAATTTGAACTTTTTATCACCTTTAGCAAACCTTGTATACAGTGAGCAGGTCCTCAACATAACTACCAGTCACATGAATTGACATTTTCGCAGACCTTCACAAGAATGTACAAATTAAAGGGAAACCTATAATAAAATATCCCTAATAACACGTCGCGCTTCGTAACTACTAATTTTGTGGAACGGGTGTTGTGAAAAGAATGATGTACGACTACGCGTAAATTAGAGATAGTAACAGAAATTTCATTCGGAGGATTAAACACCCCTGTGGCTACTAAAAATCGACCAATCAAGCTTAAAATTGAATGCAAAGTAGAAAGAACCGCAGGGGTTTATTAAAGGGACGATAAATTGGGCGAAAATAATAATTTGGAATGATGGGAATCTGCAATTACGAACATAATATTTGCAGCAAAAAATGTTATACCTTGTTGGCACTTAATTTATTTATATTATTATATTAACGACGTAGTTTCCGTTGGGAAAATCATCTCAAGGATGGGATTTGTGTTTTGAGAAGCTGCTTTATCTATAGAATTAAGAAACAATGTTTATTTATTACAGATATCTTACATGTACCCTATCTTATATGATTGACGAGAAAGAATAGGATATAAAAATCATACAGCTACAATTTATATTAGCAAATTAATTATACAAAAATAGCTATTTATGTCATCAGTTACGAAATGCCTAATTTTCGCAAAAACTCACAAGTTACACAAAATTTCATATCGTAACGTATTGCATACAAGATTTTTTCTAATTTTAAAGAAAGTAATAAAAAAATAAAATTTAATATAATTGATAAAAATTTGGGAAACAAAAATTTAGTTTGTTGCTGATACTTTCTGTTAGTTGTCAGTTTGACATTTTGTAAAAAAGTCTAGACGGAAGGTTTTTAGCGAGTACGATATATTTTTAGTTTTATTTTAAAAAAAATAGTGATTCAAGTTCTGAAGAGCTGCCAAGTGATATTGAAGAGGCACTCTATTATCAGTAATTGCCAAAAAGTCAAAGGCAGTTTATGATTTGGCATACGAAAAATTTGTTACGTGGTGTGATGAGAAGAAAATTAAACATGTTGATGAGGAAGTTTTACTTGCATATTTTAAGGGTAAGAAAGATCTAAAAGTTTCCACATTATGGACACTTTACTCAATGTTAAGGTCTTAAATATATCTGAAAAGGAATATTGATTTTAAAAAATATACAAATTTGGTAGCATATATTGAAAGGCAAGCGGACGGGTACAGTGCTAAAAAGTCAAAAGTTTTTATTAAAGAAGATTTTGCCAAATTTTTAGTGGAAGCTGATGACAAAGAATACTTAATGGCTGAGGTTGCAATGATAATTGGAATGGCAGAAGCATGCAGAAAAGCAGAATTAACATTTCTTCCAGTTGAAAATGTTATAGACGAAGGAAGCCATTTTCGTGTTGATATCCCACCTTCAAAAACAAAAGTTATACGGCAGTTTGCAATTACCACTGGAGACATTGAAAATACGAATCTTGTTGAAATATTAAGAAAATATATTAAGTTGCGTCCCCAGGTTCTTAAACACAACAGTGTGGGAATTAACACATTTAGCAGTCTGCCAAAAGTTATTGCACAATTTCTTGGTCTTCAAATCCTGTTCTATATACTGGCCACTGCTTCAGAAGAAGCTCTCCCACTTTCCTAGCAGACAGTGGCGCTGATATTTTAAAATTAAAGAGGCATGTGGAAGTTGGAAATCTACCTCTGTTGCGGAGGGATATGTTGAGAATTCCATGAATAATAAAAAACTTATAGCGCAAGAAATATTTGGTGAAACATCTAATGCAATGTGCGCCGCTTCCCAAATAACAGCAAGTTCGAGCAATGAAAAAACTATGTCGTCGGGAATTAATTTGAATAATTGCAATAATTGTGTTATCAATATTTATAATAATCAATTAATTTATAATTTATGTTTTTAACTTGTATTATAACAGTTTAATAAATAGAATAATAATTTTTTTTGTCACTAATTTTGAAATACATTTTTCGTCACCAATTGCATAAAATTTCACTTTATGCAACTAATTACAAAAAGTAAGACGTTTCATAATGTCAATCAGTTTTAAAAAGTGTCACTTTATATGTCAAAATTAGAAAAAATAATTAAAGGTAATTTTTTATAGGTAACATATCGCCAAGG
The DNA here is from genome assembly GCA_910591685.1 of Galerucella tenella. NCBI lineage: Eukaryota > Metazoa > Arthropoda > Insecta > Coleoptera > Chrysomelidae > Galerucella > Galerucella tenella. Next base: position 20,451 of record CAJUYH010002757.1, read on the forward strand.
GACTGTTTAATACTGCTTTAGACTCGTAAGTTGTATACTTCAAAGAGTACAGCTACTCGGTAAAATTTTTCACAAATTGTCAAACCAGACCAAATAACCCCACACAAACCTTGTCGATTAAACAAAAAGAGCAAAAAAACGATTGAAAATACCCACCGTATTCACTTTTTTGCATTTTTGTAAAAATATTTCTGCAAAAATCTTTCAACCAGTTTTATTCAGACATAAAAGCAGTGAAATGGAATTTACTCGTCACCATAATTGATTCTTTTCACGATAAATTTGTTCATTTATTTCAAGGCTTTCTCTTCGAAATAGCCACCTTTTGAAGAATATGTATTGTTAGTTACCCGATGATTGAATATTTCAATGAGAAAAAAAATTTGTGTGTAAATGCGGTTTCATAAAAGCAATTTATAGAGCTATAGTGGTATTCTAGCTTCGAAAGTAATGAATATGGAAAATTTTAATTAAGCTTATTGAAAAAACTCGCGATTGTTCTGAATTATGAAAGTTTTTAATTTTATAAAGGCAGTGACACTTGTTCCAAGGCGGCTACCTAGTTTTACCTAATCCGTTATAGGGTATGGAACGCCTTATTATGTATATATAATTATAATTAGGGTGAATGGAATGATATTTTACCTTCCCCTTCTTGAAGAAAATTAGTATGGAAGTTGCTGGAAACACGCGGTAAAAGATTTTCAGGTCACTGCGCCGCTACTAGCTCCTGCGTCCTGTTATAATTCCAAGTGGATTTTTTTTTTATAATATAAAGTTTTACAATTTTATGATGAGTGAATTACGCGACTTCCAACTTTTTAAAGATACAATGTATTTGTGTAAGTATAAGGAAATAAAAATGAATATATTTATACTAAACATTCAAGATTGTTAAAACTTGCTTGATAGCCATTAAATATTTTTATAAAAGCGTCGACGTTTTTTTTAATGGTTCTCACAAAAACAATAGACTCCGTAACTCTCGGGATCTATGTGAGTACTTATACGACTTTGACATTGTGTAAAAGTTCCAAACAGCTATCTTAATATTCCGGTTTTCACGTATTCCCCGATGATTTTAAAGTTGTCGGCTAACAGCTGAGATTTCCTCAGACTTGACCAAGCTCCTTGAGGATTTAAACTTTCCGGATCACCAGTTTTCAATGTATTGAAAAAAGTTCTGTGTTTTTCCATTCTCATCATATATCAACCGCGTAGCACTATACAAAGTGTTTGAAAATGTCTGCTGTTGTGGAAAATTAGAACGAACACAAGATGAATAAATGTGAAGGTTTTTTTTACCCAACATTTGGAATAGAGATGAGTCTTAGCTAAAAATGAACTCACCGGCACGAAAAACGGGCACCCCTATAATTTTTAAATTGAAATATCTAAATTTTCTATTTTTTCAATGTAATCTTTGTCAACGGTAGGCACGCATTGGTACATGTTTTTAAAGTATCACAAAATGTTTTCGGAAAGCTTTTATTTCAAGAAAATGACGCTTGTTAACATTAACACAAAGAAAAGAAATTTATTTGCAGTCATACAATTATCATAATAAACACACAAAAAAATTAATTGAAAAAAACACTATTTATCACTTCTCTGTCTAATTAATACCTCGTATTACTTCCACGAGCCTGTATAAAGGCATTAATTCTTTTGGGCATACTGTAAATTAAGTTGAATACTTCATTCTGTGGAATTGCTTCTCATTCCTCTAAAAGAGCCACTCTGAGCTGGTCCAAGGTAAGAGGAGCGGGTACCCGGCTTCGAATTCTTCTACCTAGCCTGTCCCAAATATGCTCGATTGGATTTAGATCGGGACTGCGCGCTGGCCATACCATTTGGGTTATACCAACTTCGTTCAAAAATTCCGTGACAATGCGGGAGGTAAAAGAGCGTGTATTGTCATGCATCAGTATGAAGTTTTGTCACCAAATAAAAGGTGCATATGGAACAGCATAATCTTGTAGGATCTCATTTGTGTACCTATCTGCAGTCACAGATCCTCTAGGAACCATGTACAATTCTGTTCGCGCCTCTGAAGATATTCCAGCCTACATCATAATTGAACCCCCTTGAAAACTTACTCTAGGGCTAAAAAGGCACTCAGCATATGGTTCACCCTCTCTTCTCCAGACTCTTCCGCTACCATCTGGGGATCGTGATCGTAGTTCTTCTCTGGGGACCAGTTCCAGGACGTCGAATGTGAGCTTCCTTCTCTATGAAACGTGTAAATACGGTACTTTGTGATACCCCAAATCTGTTAGCCGAGTAAATTTGACATCTTCCGTCTTGAATAAGAGCAACAATAGAACAGTTTCTGCGCTCTAAGACATCTTGGAATTCACACTAATCAACATAAGCAAGTGATAAACCATGAAACATGGATAAACACCTCACCTAACCTTAAATTTATTCGTGAAAATCACTGAAAATGCGTAGCCTGCCGGAACCGCAGAAGTAAGTGCAAGATAATAACTTTTACATTTTTGAGATTTCCGTACAATACCAAATTATGTTCAATTTGGGAAGACATTTCTTGATAAAAAATCTGCAGGGTATTCTACTAAACCGTGTTCATTATTGGAAAAACCGAATTAAGAAGAAAAAATTTAAAAATTAATGCATTTTATCAAAAATTATCGGGGTGCCCGTTTTTCGTGCCGGTGAGTTTAGTATCCCTGAACTGAACGCAATATTCATCTTATTATTATGTTTGATTCTTAAATGGGTCTACAAGTTGCTTGTTGTGCTCTTGGTACGGGAGTCGGACAGTTCGACCACAGGCCAGGGGGCCTATTCTCGAATGTCGAATGACATTTGTCGTATTCGACATATGTCGATAGAAATTGTCGCACAACATTGGCATCTGGCATTCTCAAATGGGTTCGACATCTCAGTCGCATGAGATAAATTTTGTCGAATAACATGAACTGGCAACACCGAAATTTCGATTTTATATCGTGTTCCATGCCACTTCTCTTGTAAAGTTGTAAAATAATGAAATGACAGTAGTAGAAAAGAGTACACCCACAGAGTACACCATCTAACAAGAGACGAAAACTTTGTCGGTTCCTTTGAAGTCGGACTAACACTGTTTTGAGAGCAAATACGTTGAGGCATTGACACATAAACTACCTGATACACTGAGAAAAGTAACAATTAGCTTTATAGAATATGTTTTCAGCTACTAACATGGGAACACCTTATTATTCATCTTATGTGTGTAATGAGAAGTAGCTCATTTTCAACCTAATCTTAAAATAATACACGGTGAACTGAGCGGAATGTACGGAAGTGACGGCTAGACATTGACAGATAAACTAATTAATTCACGCATGTGCACACAAATTTGCGATCACGAAAACTACTTTCTTTGTTGGTTCCTTTGAAGTCGGACATACACGATATTGAGCGGAAATACGTCGAGGAATTGACACATAAACTACTTGATACACTGAGAAAAGTAACACTACACTAAGAAAAATAGTAGTGTTGATGAGCATCCCTCCCAATTAGGTATATAGAATATTTTTTTCTTTTGACATGTATAACGTTAACCTATACATTTCGCAAGTAATGAAATTCTCGCATTCGACATAAATTGTCGACTGCCTTTGACGTACCTGTTTTAAGTACACCGATCAGCTGGACCACGACCGCAACTCGAATGGATTAAGGTTGTGTTCTAAGGATTAAAACAATCACTATTCACTTATTATTTATTATTTATTATTGAGGTGAATTAGAATAAGACATAATTTTTATAAAATCTTTTTGTGATAAAAGGCCATTTCTATATTCTGCTATGTTAGCTTTAATGAAATAATTTTTTTTCTGTGTTGCACTTTTTAGTTTTTTGTTGGAACATTTTGCTGAATTTATTTCAATATGTTATGTTTCTGCTTGGAAGTTTATCAAAATATTTACAAAATTGAACAAACTTGGGTGAGAACTATAAAAATTAGAATTAAAATGAAAATGAAATGATTCACACGCGTTTGTGGTCCTGTACATACTATATGTTAGGTAAGGTTAGGTTACATGATCTTTAGAAAATTTAAAATTATTCAGTTACAATAATTTGTGTCCTTTTCCACTAATAATACACTTCAAATCCATTTTTGGTCATTTACACTTCTTAAACAAACTGCATTGACTAGATACTTATGAAGGATAATGATGCTCACTGGAACGTTACTGGATTTAAACTAATATTTTGAAATTTGATAAAAATTTGCAAGTGTCGGAAACTACCCACTATTACTACCCTATGTGTGTATGTATGTATGTGTGATTTTTGGGTTGACATTCACTGAGACCTGAAATATCTATTGTGCCCCCTTACTTCTACTCAGTTTCTAAGGAGAGTCTCAGAAACTAGTAGTTCCTTTAGTCCTATTTCCCGGAGGAATTTTAGGATGTCTGCAGGCTTCAACTTAAGCAAATGTTCCTCTTCTATCCAGTAATCTCCCAGGTGCTGTGCTCTAGGATTCTGGAGTGCTGTGCAGTTGGAAAGTATGTGGATGGAGGTTTCTTCTTCCATTCCACAAAATCTGCATTCTTCTTCCTCCACTATTTTGAGCTTTTTCAGGTGCCCATTCAGGCGACAATGTTCCGTTAGGATCCCTGTCAAAACTCTTAGCGCAGTTTTACTTTGACTTATGCATTCTTTTGATCTCAACAGGTTGTAGTCACCCAGAAGAGTCTTTGATTGTATAAGCCCTACTAGATCTTTCCAATGGTCAGATCTTCTCTTTTTCTCGGCTTTACTTATTTCTTCCAATATTACATTGGGGCTGATTCCGCAAAAGGGTTCGGGCCCCCAGAAAGGTATTTCAGTCCCCCTCTTTGCTAGTTCATCTGCTATTTCATTTCCTTCTATTCCAGTGTGTCCTGGAATCCATAGTAAGGTGACTATGTTGTTCTCGCCTAGTTCATTGAGTTTGTCTAGGCATTCCCACACCATTTTGGAACTGATTACACAAGAGCTCAGTGCCTTTATGGTTGCTTGACTATCCGACACTATGATAATCCTTTGTCTTCTGTATCCTTTATCAATATTGAACTGGGCGCTCTTTCTTATGGCGTGGATTTCCGCTTGAAAGATACTTGGGGTTTTTCCCAAGCTTTCAGAGTGTTTGGTTCCTGGCCCGAACACTCCTATCCCAGTTCCTTCTATTGCTTTTGAGCCGTCTGTGTACCATTGAATGGCATTCTTTCCAAGTCTGGTAATGGTATTTGGATCCCATTCCTTCTTGTTGCTCATTTCCGTAACGAATTTCTTTGAAAAGTTATATTTTTTCATCGTACCGTCTTGTGGCATGTCCCAGGTTGTCTGATTTCTAAGAAGTGAGGAGGTGTTTTTTTTAATGATTCCCTCTCTACTTAGTCTGTATCTTGTTCTTTCTTACTACCCTAATGATATTAATTATCTTCGAAAAATTCCATTAAATTGATTAGGAAATGAAATTTTATCCTGGTCGAACTGAACTTGACTTGACCTTTTTCGAAAAAGGATTATTGTAGGTACTCGTGGTCCAACTGACCGGTCTCCGTGGTTACATTGTAATAAAAATTCAAACTGAACCCAATTTTCGCTTTCAGAAAAATATAACTAATAGTATATTATACACCATGGTGGTGAAGACTATTATTATTGACCGAGCACCAAGATTATTTCGCGACAGGCTATATATACAATTTTTCCACTACTAGCCCAATTTAAGACAAAAATTAAAAATAATTCACAAACGCACCACGAGAAGCGTTTACTTCGTCGTCTGACTGACAAGTACACTGTCAGTTTTCGATATATTATAAACGTACTCGTTAGGTCATCAGTCATTTTTGGTTGAGCGCGAATTTTAAAGTAATGGCAATTTTATTCAAATCATTTTATCTGGATAGGTAATTTCATGCAGCAAATATGTTAAAGACAATCTCCTGGGTATACAAAATTATGTTGTACACGTTTTTGTTGAACTACTATAATCCCTGAATTCCCAAAAAATATTTGAATTTGCCAATTATTGAACTAGGTAGGTAGGTACCTAAATAATAGAGAATTAATCACCACTAATAGAGAAACTTCTCAGTTGGCTAGAAGAAGCAATCATTACACGAAGCAGACTTGGGTAGTATTCGAATACTCATATACTGAACCCTATTCAGAATATATTAGGCTAGTATTTAAATACTATTCGAATACATTTGTGTATTTGGTATTCGACTGAATACTTCTTTAGTCAGTACTCGGTATTCTGGATTCTGAATACCGTTTTTGAATCTCAGTATTCGAATACCTACTTTGTATTCGAATCCTGTATTCGAATCCCGGTAACCTTTTAACCTTTTGCAATATACTGAAGATAAAAGATTAGCTTTGGGGATGCTTAATGATTACCCTACAAACAAACAAACAAACAAATATTTTTAAGGTATAACTCCATATTACCATCTTCTGCTCCAGTAGAACGATTTTTTTCTTTTGCGGGTATGATAAATTCGCCAAAGCGTCAAAATTTGGGCGGAGAAATTTTTGGAATGTTGGTTTTGTTGAAGGCAAACGGGATAGGAAACACTATTTTTTTATTTCAATGAAAAGAATTTTATTTCAAGTCTCATTCATTTTGTAGTAATGCACTTTTGATTTTGTTATATATTTTTATCATTTCAAGCACGTAAATGAAAATTGAGTTCAAAGTGCGCATATGTTTCCTTTTAGTTGGAATATTCTATTTAAATAAATCCAGATATTCAAATACAGCATTATTGGAATACTTTTTTTCTTTGTATTCGAATCTTGAGTATTCGAATACAATTTGGAATAAAGTATTCAGGATTCGAACTCGAATACCAAATTTCAGTGTTCGACCCAAGTTTGACACGAAGCCGTTATTGACCTAAAACACTTTTAGATTGAAGAATAATCAATTTTTTTAGGTTTCTAATTCTCAGTTTAATACTCAAACGTGTTTTCAGTTATACTGTTTTTCTAAACAAAATTTATTTTGTGGTAATAAAGTCGTGAAATTATGGGGGATAAACTCTGTAATTTATTTTAATTTATTTTGTTTATATAATACTTAAGGGTTTCTCTCACTCAACTCAAATGAATCAAAACAAACAACGACCTATTATCTCATCCCCCACAAAAAAAAAAAAAAAAAAATGGATTAATGCAGAAGCGGATTTAGGATTTTTCCCATGCAAAGTGCTTTAAAACTGCAAAGCATTCGAAATATCATTGAATATTGATTTATTAAATCGGCAATTTTAAAAAGGGTTGAATTTAAGTTATAAGCAAAATACATTATATTTTTTTGGCACGAATAGTGAAATAATCGAATAGCCGAATGGTCAAATAATCGAATATTCGAATACAATTCCGAGCCCTATGCAAAACCCCACACATCCATTGAGCCGCAAAAGTCGAAATGATCTATAAAAATTACTAACCTATGCCAATCCAAGAAAAAAAAAAGGTAGAACGTGTCGCGGGACACACCGTAGGAACTCTAGTTCCTTTTAAGCAAGAATTATGTAATACATCTGACGATATAGATAAACTATTTGCATATTCCTCGGTGGTCGAGTAGTAAGCAAACCAGACTCTCACGCGGTAGACCCGGGTTCGATTCCCCGTGAAGAAGTTTTTTTTTATTGTTAATTCTATTTTTAAATAATTATTCTGCTTGATATTAATAACGACAACAGGTAGACGTTTGAAATATTTAGCAGAATATTCATTATTATACATAATGGTACGGACCCTTCATAAGGGAGTCCGACTGGCAACATCTACTTATAACAGCATCGTATATTTAAAAAGGGAAACCGTAGCATTATACAAATTGGACATTCAAGAACTGTACGTTTACCACAAAATTAGTGGAAACATAAAATTGAATTGTTAAATTTTTAATTTGAAGTTATATTATAGTTTATAGAAATTTCTATTTCCTAGATTTTTTCCTAAGTTGGTCGTAAAAAAAATATGATGCTCGACTCGTGTGGATTGTCCATATCGCACTTGAACGATTGAGCGCTCCACCTACGGCGTCGTGCTCAAACTTCGTCCTCGTGCGATATGGCCATCATATCCATACCAGTTGCACAAACTACTATTTCTATCAAAATATTCCCTTTTACATTTAAAAACAACCTGCCAAATGTCAAATCAATTTATCCATCCATTTTAAAGTTATCGAATTAAAACATTCAAGTTTTCAAAATTTCAACACCCTGTATTTCGAAAAGTAAATGTGCTAGACCCCTTAATCATCACATCATTTTGTCCAATTTTACGAGAGGAATCTACAAAACGTTGTAATTACCTTTAACGTTCGAGATGCTTATACCATTTTTTGCGCGATCGTATTGAAATAAATTCCGAATAAAATAATTTAAATTTCTTCGGAATGAACGAAATGTCAAAAGTGACATTTATACTTCTCGATCAGTTTAAAATATATTTTGCATTTTGGTGAAATTGTTTTTATGCTATTTATTACTTTTCGACGTCTGAACGGTAAGTAAATCACTTACCGACGTGTTAAACTTAGAAACCAGTAAACACAACCTACCGTCCTGACAACCGATGCTGTAAATAAACAAAAAAGATCAATAATAGTAAAAAAATAATAGTAAAAACTTATCCGAACAAATTCAAGTAGATCACGTAACGGTCAGATCTTTTGCGTCGCGACCCCTGGTCGCTCAAACATAACCTGACGTAAAGAACTAAAGTTCCAAAAACATCCTTACTAGATCCTGGAGTATCTAGCGTCAAGAAGCTTTTAAAAGCACCTTTTGGAAAATAGTAGAAGAAAAGGCTTGTGTTTCTTAAGAAAGTTTTCCAGAACCACTTAGAAGCAGAACTTAGTTCAAAGGAGGATAATCAGTGTAAAGAAGAAAATCAACTCTGCAATTCAAGGCTACACTGTTTCTAATCTTTGCCAACAAATAAAACTAGAATTTACAATAGTCTACCACTAGTCTATCAATCAGCCACAGTCTAAACATCAGTTATCACTAAACCGAGTTCAAGTGTTTGGTACAACTTGCCCTTGAACAAATAATTAAATAATTTTATTTCATCAGTCAGCTTGGATGTTCATCAAGTAAATTCAATTCAATTTTCCCATCGATTTAATAATCAATTCAAATTGGAAATAAGGTCCGGTGGCATACTTCAGATTTATTTTCACGAAAACTTCAAACGCTTTTCGTGCTAGTGTCAGGTTAGGCCGCAGTAGTTGCGGTGTCCGTTGATGGAAATATATGAATAAGAAAATGGGTCGGGTAGAGATCGTGGACGGAATACCCGTTTGAATACTAGATGAATTTTATCATTATTCTGAATACAGATGCGCTATCCCGTTGCTCGAAAAATGTGCACAAAAGAGAAAAAAAAGAAGGAATGGGACGTGAGAATGATTTTATTGGGTTTATGCGTTTTGTATTTACTCGATGGCGATTACGTTGAGCTTACTTGTAAGTGTTAAATATTTTTAAGTAGATATCCTGCAGAAACGTACAGTTTGGCAAATACAGGAGTGAATGTCGAGAAACGTACGACAGGCACGAAGTTAAAATGAGAAAGTATTTGGATGACAAAGAGGGTGATATGCGCTTGGTGAATTAAGCACGGTAAATGATTAAGTGCTATGTTCTGTACCCCAGAATAAAATATATATTAAGTAACAAAAATGAAAGTAGGTACCCACGCATTGCTCTTCACTATCTAACAAATACAATAGAAGATAATAGAACTGCTTGAGGGACCGTACTAATCCCTATTACCATGGGCGTGGCTATTTTACATTCATTAATGTATTTGCCAAGGTGTAACTTTTTAGGCAGGGAAGTTCTAAAATATTGGATTTATGTTAAAAATGTTCACGACCAATTGAAAGATACCTGCACTTAATGCTTTCAACGGCTCACCCTGTATAATATATAACATAAAAGCAAATAAAAAGTTCTCTCATATTCAACAAAAGATTCGTAAAGCCTTGACAATAATCATTACCTTCATTTCAAACGAATGAAATAGTCCTTGAGCATATTATTCATGAAACATGCCAAAACTAGATGTAATATTCAATTTAATCCTTCACTTTTCCAAATGGAATGTGTGTTAACATTATTTTTTGTGCACAAAGGATATTTCTCACTCTGGTTTCCAGCCCGGCAATATTTCGCAGCTCGTACACATTCAAATCCACATTTCAACGGCACTTCAAAGAATCCAACGTGGAAATGTAACGTTTTTGTGCTCGAGTCATCTTACTGACACTTGTCCTATTTTCCAGAAAATTGCCTGAGGACGAGTTACTTATTGTGTAGAGGTACACCTGCTTCTTGTTCACTCATAATAAGAAACGGAGATGAATTTAATCTAATATTAAACCCTGTGTTTAGGGTGGAATTCTTAGAGAATGATGTAATTCTGTAGACAGATTTTTTGAGTTTAACATGAAAGCAATCAAGATTTAATAAAACGGGAATTTCGCTTTTCATAAAAACTTTTTGATCTTCATGTTTTGATGTATATCAGTTCCCTTTGAATCCGGAGCATATAAAACAAAATATTTCGTCAGGTTAACCAATATGGGTAGTTGGAATATTTGTATTTTTAAAATCCACATCGCATTGTGTTTTTAATGGATATTTACACAGTGCATTGAGTTTCATTTCAGTTTAATACCTGTTCGAATGAAAATTTTTAACTTAAAATTGATATCCTTTTCACGATAAATTTCAAATCCAGGTATACCAGTTTTGCATCAACAAAAAAATTCATCAACTGGAAAAATAATTCTTTTATTAATTCATGAAATGAATATTGAAAAAAATTCATGAAAAGTCATAGAGAATCCTACTAAAATGATATTGACATATCAATTATTGTGATGGTTATTGTACTCTTTGTTATTTTTTTGGGAAATCAAACCACAATATTTTTTATATAGTGTTGCCAAAAAAAAACCCGAATTTCCTTTTTTATTGATATTTTTTTTATTTATAGGTCGATTTTATTGATGTCGGTTTTGTTTAAAAGGTAATTGATCAAGACACACTACTAATCTAATATTTCGCGTTTTGTTTAAAAAACAAAATGGCGGACACATCCAAACTTTACCAAACTTTAAGACTGACTGGAAATTTTTTGTTTCGCACTGTATATGTTTGCGAATTATTTTACAAAAGTTCAGACATTTGTGAATGTAACGAGAGGTCAAACATAGAAATCGGTCAAAAATTGTCTGATGTATGGCTCGAAAAAAACAAAATAACATACAATAACATGATATTTTTTTCTTAATTTTCATTACATCCATTACTTCAAAATTCTTTGCCAAAAATACTTCGATATTTTGTCAAATCACTGCCGATAGATTCCCCTTAATGGTATGTTTTCTTTATAATTTTTTCGTAGACCATAAAAATGTGGTGGTTTACAGTATTTAGGTGTTATTTCACGGCTGTAAAATTAGTTTTTAAATTTGAAAAATGACTTTTAAATTTTGTTTTCAATTGATTTGGTAGGATCATTTCGTAGCACAATTATTCTTGATAACGGTAGCCCGAACGCTACCAAAACGTAAAATTAAAAATATAAAAAGGATTGTGGTTTAGTTTCTCGAAAACCAAACAAAAAGTACAATGAATATACCACGTCGAACACATAGAAGATGGTTACTTATTGTACACCTGAATTTCAACTTTTTGTAAAAAACATGCATTCGATTATTGAAATATCTATTATACATCACCAAACATACCTACTCATTTATTTGTAGTGCAGGTTGATATTCTCTGGAGAATAACAGGATACTCTGCCAAAAGTTTATGTCTGTTCATAACAAGAGTTTCACGTGAAAAATGAACGTCAATATTTAATACGAACCTGTCATGTTCGCTTTCTAGTCGGTCGAGTTTTAGTTTGTTTTCACGAATTTTTCCATTTTTCAACTATCGATGCTGATACCAAGGTGATTAACCTAAACTTTTCTCCATATCGGGATTCAACATTCATTTATAATCATAATTTTCTATTGATTAAATTCCACTTTCTTTTATTTTAAAAACGTAGTACTCTAGCTAGTTGCGAACGTTGTGAAGACTGTGAGGTAAAAATATATTCCTTTTCGCATATATCATATAGAATTTCCAATAATAATTAAGGTGAGCTTATTCCAATTCTGTTCAAAATGACCCTAATTTAACTTTGTTACCTTTATCGTTAACTCAAATAAGTTTACGATATACGAAGGGAATTACAAATATATTCATAAATGATAAAATTGGTTATACAAATCAACCGAATTTGATGTTGACATATAAATCAACGTTGTAACATAGACACACTATTCTACAAACTCAAACATATGTATAGAACAGAATCGTAACCCGTGTTTAGTTTTATATTATTTAATTCAGTCTGCGGAGTCTAAATTACAAATTTTACAAAGTAAAATGATGAGGGTTATTTTTAGAGTAAATATATACACTGGTATTATAGATATGCTAGACCTTAAGGATTTATGAGTGTTAATCAGCGAATGGTCGTAATTATTATTTTTAAAATAGTTCATAGTATGTCACCAAATTATATGTCCAATAAAATTAGTTTTTCCACTACTAGCTACGAAGCTATTGCGTCTTCTAGCCAACTGAGAAGTTGTAATGTGGTTAATATTTTTTTCTATTATTAACCCAGGTCAATAATGGACCAATTCAAATATTATGAGAATTCAGGTAAATTAGTTCAACAAAAACTTGTTTAACATAATTTTGTATACCCAGAAGATTGTCTTTAACATATTTGCTGCTTGAATTAACCTAGCAAGATGAAATTATTTGGATAAAACTGCCATTAGTTTAAAATTCGTGCTTAACCAAAAATGACTGAATACATAGGGAGTGCGTTCATAATATATGGGTAACGCGAGGAGCGACAACATTGACAGTGACAGTATACGTGTCAGTCAGGCGACGGGGTGAACTACTAGGTAGAAATCAGCTTGAACGATTAGGTTGTTCATTTTACGGTGATCGTAGAAAAACATGGATCAAGGAATGTTTTCACCTTTGACATTGTTACCAGTGGAAATATTCTGTTGATAGAAACTGGTAGCTAACCTCAACTAACAGAATACCGATTACCGGTACCTTAACCTCTATGAAAAAGAACAGGTGTACATATTATACTTATTGTGCATATCAGGATAATAGTCTCCTCGATCGCGAGCTGGGAACTAGAAGTGCACTCTCTGCAATTCTTGTGGTGCGATTGTGAACGCTGTGGTGTAGAGAGTGAGGTCTATATTTAAAGTTTTATGGAATGCTCACCCTGTACACATGTATAACTCTTACACTCAAAACCTCAAAACTATAAATGTTATTAACAGTTGAAAAGAGATGTAGTGGATAGTAGTGATATATACAGGGTGGGGCAATCTTCTGTCATCGGAGGATTACATCGTTGTGGAGAGGGATAGAACTTTATTATTTTGTGTGAGCTAATACAGCTACTGAGGGCACATTTTGAAGATACTTTCGATTCTACAGGGTGTTCCAAAACCACGTAGCAGCACAAACTTACATTCTTTTAAATGGAACGTACTATATTTTGTTCAAGAATCGAAAAGATCTCACCGAGAGCGTTACAAAAATATAGCTTTCTAATATATTATAAGGGTGTTTTACAAAGATATGGCCAATTATTAGCAAAAAAGACCTCCTCTTCAACACTCTGCAAAACAGTAAATTAAAATAAATCAACAGGTCTTTGTATTCAAATGTCATACACACATCATTGGCTGTGCTCAGTATTAATTACTTTTTTTATCTTTGGCTTCTTTAATACAGGGTGAAACAAAACGCAAATTAAGCAATATCTCAAAATTTTTAAATGAATCACCCTATAAGTCTTTTTACAATTTGTTAGTACAATTAACAAACTTTCAAACGATGTAGTGAACTTAGGGCATTGGTTAATGGAAAATCGTAGATATTTTCTGATAATGGTCAAAAACAAGTATTTCACATACACAAATTAAATGGTATTAAATTTTTACATGCAACATCTTGTGAATTTTAACATTTCTAAGGCATAAATTCTAATCGTAATTTTGGATGCATCTAAAATATCTTTGACTTCTACTCTTACCATTAGAGGAAAGAAAGAAGAAATATTTTTGTTTACTCTAAGTAGGCTAATGTCATTATATTACTAATAAATATAAACGCCGTTTGTAGTCTTTACGAAATAATTACTTGAGTCACCACAAACAGTATATCTTAGTTATGTAAAATGCAAGCTTGTAATTTATTTCCCAACTTTTTCTATTTTTGAAAAACTAACAATTATGAAAACCAACATTATAAGAACACTCACATTTACATAAATGAACATTCACATTCTATAAAAGTATAGTAGTTTATGCTAAGTGTTCAAAATGGCGACCATTTACTTCCATACAATTTTTTTCAAAAACGAGGATCTTTCTCTTTCCAACATAGCTGGAGTTATTGTGGGAAATGCATTACGAATCCTTTCTTTCACGTCTTCTCTGGTAGTAGGTTCCGTTTGATACACAAGTTGCTTGATGTATCCCCATAAAAATAAATCCATCGGTGTGAGATCTGGAGATCGAGGAGGCCACGAAATTGGTCCACCACGTCCTATCCACGGTAAAATTTCTGATATACAGATGCTCCATCTTGTTGGAACCACAAGTTAACTATTGTGTTTGAATCAACTTCCTCAACACAAACGAAGAATACAGCAATATTTGTTTGACATTTATTAGTAGATACTATTTTGATATTAGCCCACTTGGTATAATCAAAAATTTGGCTTGATTATGTTTCGCCCATTCTCAAACAAGCCTATAATAACAATTCTTGAAAGTGAAACATGAATAAATATGAAATTTTTGGTAATTCCAGGTACCTACGGTATTGGCAAACATTTTATTTCATTGATTAGACATTGTAGATGCATCCAAAATTACGATTAAAATATATGCCTTAGAAATGTTAAAATTTACAAGAGGTTGCATGTAAAAATTTAATACCATTTTATTTGTGTACGTAAAATACTTGTTTTTGACCATTATCATGAAATATTTACGATTTTCCATTAACTCATGCCCTTAATGAACTACATCGTTTGAAATATTATTAACTGTACTAACAAATTGTGAAAAGACTTATAGGGTGATTCATTTAAAAATTTTGAGATATTGCTTGATTTGCGTTTTGTTTCACCCTGTAATAAAGAAGCCACAGATGAAAAAATTAATTAATACTGAGCACAGCCAATGATGTCTGTATGACATTTGAATACAAAGACCTGTTGATTTATTTTAATTTACTGTTCTGCAGAGTGTTGAAGAGGAGGTCTTTTTTG
Organism: Galerucella tenella; assembly: GCA_910591685.1. Taxonomy (NCBI): domain Eukaryota; kingdom Metazoa; phylum Arthropoda; class Insecta; order Coleoptera; family Chrysomelidae; genus Galerucella; species Galerucella tenella. Next base: position 35,890 of record CAJUYH010002757.1, read on the forward strand.
CTAATAATTAGCCATATCTTTGTAAAACACCCTTATAATAATTATATTAGAGTGCTATGTTTTTGTAACGCTCTCGGTGAGATCTTTTCGATTCTTGAACAAAATATAGTACGTTCCATTTAAAAAAATGTAAGTTTGTGCTGCTACGTGGTTTTGGAACACCCTGTATAATAGAAAGTATTTTCAAAATGTGACCTCAGTAACTGTATAAATTCACACAAAATTATAAAGTTCTATCTCTCACCACAACGATGTAATCCTCCGATGTCAGAAGATTGCTCCACCCTGTATTTTTGAAGAAAATAACTGTGGGAAGACTGTGCCAATCTGTGGAGAAATAGTGTAAACACTATTTTGGTTGTATGTTGCTGAAGCAGAATTCAATGGGCGTTCAAAATACTTGTATTATTAGAGATTAATCAAGTTTATCAAATCTTTTCGAGGTTAACGATCAAAGGATTTAATTTAACAGTAGCAATAGGCAACTCATTTATATTTAAGGTATCCGCATAGCCGTAGGAAATATTTATAAACCTCAAGTTCTTAATTAAGATTACGAGTGCTGGCTTGATTTCCAGTGGAATTAACTAATTTTCGTGATTATTCATTCACTAGTTAATCTACACTTACATATAAAATTAAAGTGTCGGACGTTTATCTCCGAAACTACTTGGCCAATTTTGATGAAAGTTGGTATGCCCATAGAATACATAATTGACCAGGGGTGGGCATACATAGGGCCAAAGCTGGACGCGATCTGGTTTATTATATTCCATGAAAAACCACACAAAGATACACGTTCAAATTTTTCAATACAATTACTTAAATAGTTTCCATTGGAACACAAAAACGTGTAAGAGCGAATAAAGGTGTTAGTCACATTTGAAAGAATTAGATACATTGTGGAAACCACTTAAGGAATAAAATTCTTCTGTCAGTTGTTGATGTGTTGACAGTTTATACTGAAAAAGTAAAATCTTTGTCAAACAATCTTTCCTTGTCGACATAACAATGAAATATTTAACTGAGAATCACCGAATTGAGATTTTAATGATGATCGGGTACGGGGATAACAGCAGAAGTCAAGTTGAAGTGGCAAACTTATTCAATCACAGGTATCCCGAATTGCCTAATATTTCACAAAGTACTGTATCTGAAATTAATGCACAATTCAGAGAACTTGGACATGTCAAACCATTGAAAAGAAAACCACACTTGAAGATGATGTGGAAGTGGATATTTTGTTAAGTGTCGAAGAGAATCCAACTTCAAGTACACGTCAAATTGCCCGTGAAAATAATGTTAGTCATACAACTGTTCTAAGATGTCTTCATAAAGAAGAACTTCATCCCTACAAACTAACTTTTGTGCAGGAGTTAACAGAAGACGATCCAGATTGTAGACTGAATTTCTGCGAAAGATTGATGAATAAGGTGAACAGAAATGAGAAAGCTTTTGATATCATTCTTTTTTCTGACGAATCAACATTGACATTGAATGGAGAGGTAAACCGACAGCAGAGAATCCTAATTGGATGCATGAGACACATACTCAGTACCCTCAAAAGGTGAACGTTTGGGCCGGTATCATAGGCGACCATATTATTGGTCCTATATTTATAGATGGAAATTTGACAGCTGAAAAATATTCAAATATGCTTAGAAATGGAGTTATTCCTGCGTTG
>CAJUYH010002758.1:0-37564 GCA_910591685.1 Galerucella tenella
GCTTTTGATTTTCGGCTGGTACAGGGTGCTCTTTTTTATATTTTAAATATTTTCTAGATGAACTAATTTCCACATTGTCTAGTTAATGATCTAGGTACAGTTACCAGAAAAACACATGTGAAAACTTCTTTAGGCGCGTTGAGCACTGTTTGGATGAAATAAAATCATGGGTGTATACAATATTTATGTGTGTCAATTTATTAGCGAAAATTGACATCTATTGAAGGCGTACGATGAAACTTTTATAAGGGATACTACTACTACTACTACTACTACTACTAAATGTGCAGGCGAGCCTTGTCCTGGACAACTCAAGCCAAGGTTCCGACACTGAGGCCACTGGCGGGCCCATTGTGCCAATCCTGCTACCTAGTCATCCATGAAGCCGAGCCCTTCAATAAAGGCCACAACCTTTTTCAGTGGATGCCTGCTTGTGTCTCCAGGAGCCATGACAGTGACTTCGAAGATTCGCCTGCGTAATACAGCCCAGTGTGGACACTCTAAGAGAACATGAACTGACGTTTTATCAGTCATGCCGCAACCCCTACATAGGGAACTTTCCTCTACTCCTAGATTGTAGAGGTGCTTCCTCATACAGCAGTGCCCTGTTAGGAGTCCTGCTATCTTCCTTAGCCTACTCCTTGGTAGTTCAGTGGCTGCCCTGGCGTGTCCATTAGTCCATCCATTCAGTAGAAGTTTGGATTGTCTAGGACCCTGCAGAGCATTCCAATGAGCGAGGTGCTGATTCCTCAGCCACTTCTTCGTCTCCTTGCGTATTCTTTGTTTTGTTAGGCCCAGGGTCGGGCCCGGGCCGCAGAAAGGAGCTGCCGCCCCTTCCGCAGCCAGTGCATCCGCCATCTCGTTGCCTTCAAAACCAGAGTGGGCTGAAATCCATTCTAGCCGCACCACGTTCCGCCTTGCAAGATTAGCAAGTAGTTCTCGACATTCGTTAGCAAGTCCTGAGTTGCTGGTATACCCACTCAGGGCTTTAATTGCTGCCTGACTGTCGGAGTATATGGTTATGCGTCGATTCACATAACCTCTGTCTAGGTTTATCTGCGCACATTTATAAGGGATACATTTATTTGTAAACACATCAAGATCATGTGCGTACGATGAAATTTTCATGAAGGATCAATTTATTAACAGGAATTTTGGAATTTTGGAATGTCACTCCTTTATCCAATAATCTCCCATGTGCTGTGCCTTAGGATTCTGAATTGCTGTGCAAATCGTATGTGGATGAAGGATTCTTATTCCATGTTAGGCCTATTTCTTCTAATATTACATTGGAGATAATGTCGCAAAAGGGTTCCAGCACCCAAAGGGATGTTTCAGTCCCCACTTTGCAAGTTTATCTGCTATTTCATCTCCTTCTATTCCTATCCAGTGTGCCCTGGTACTATATTGTTCTCGCTTAGTTCATTGAGTTTGTCTAGCATTCCCACAGCATTTTGACACAAGACCATCTAACGAGAGACGATAGCTTTGTCGGTTCCTTTGAAGTCGGACTAGTACGATATTGAGCGGAAATACGTCAAGGCATTGGAACATAATCTACCTGATACACTTAGAAAAGTACCACGAGTATTGATTCAAAGTGAAACCATAAGGACACTAGGAAAAATAGTAGTGTTGATGAACATCCCCCCCAAAGAGGACTATAGAAAGTTTTTTTTACTACTAACATGAGAACACCTTATTATTCATCTCATGTGTCTAATGAGAAGTAGCTTATTTTAAACCTAGGTAAATAATCATCATTCACCAAGGTTAATAATGAAATTACCTGGAAATTTATTAATTTTTCAAAATGAATAAATCTAAAAATGAACTCTACAGAATGTCCTTAGACAATATCGAATTATAAAAAATATGAAAATTGTTTAAAATAATAGTGGGAATGACGTTTATTGAATTCCGTCAGTTTCAATGATTTTCCGTTACTATAAAACTATTTAACTCAATAAAATAATACACGGTGAACGGAGGAGAATGAACGGAAGTGACATAGACAGATAAACTGATTAATTCACGCATGTACACACAAATTTGCGATCACGAAAACTACTTGTACGCCACGCACCCGAAAATAAGTGTTTTTCAGGCCTCACCAAGCCTCCAGGACTCGCCTGGAATCTGCTTGTCTCGACCTGAAAAACACTACTTTCCGGTCTTGTAACGTAAATTACTATTCTTTCGCATCTTGTTAAATGGTGTAATCTGTGATTTTGGAACTGATTACACGGGAGCTCAGTGCTTTAATAGATGCTTGACTATTCGATATTAGAATAATCCTTAAAAAAATACCAAGTGTGTGTATTGTTGTATCCCAAATATAATGACAGTGATGAGTAGCTACCACAGGGTTGTCAAATGAGAAACTAGTCATGAGGAAGGTACTTTAATGCCATTCAACGCAGTTTTTTCCTTTATTAATTATCTTTTCAAATCAGCGAGATATTGCCCGGATATGTTAGCTTGCGACATCTTGTATTTATTATATCAATAATGAGTTTTGCAAACAGTAATTTCCATAATAATCCTAAAGCACCATGGAACACAAGGTAAATCCAAACTTAAATCAAACCGATTACCGCTGACGATTCCAAAACACTGTAGAGTGTAGGTCTCGAATAAAAGCCGTAAGAATGTTGACGACTCCAAAAAGTTTCGGCATTTTTCACGGTTACGGTGGAACTTGATTAGCTGCGGGTATATTTAGCTCAAAAATGCTGAACGATGCTATTTATCACTTTTATTGGGACTTCAAGCAATGCAATGTATTTCCTTTTGCATTTCCAGAATGTAGTAGAAATCTTTCTTCTGTTTCTTGTTGAAACATACTCAAGTTCATTTATACTCACACAAAACCTTTTCGTATTCATCGTAAAAGATCCCACAGAGATACAAATTCTCGTCGTCTACTGCCTTAGTTGTTTATTATTGTGGTTGTGTTGTTTTGTAAAGTCACGTTTTCGGGGTCGTGATGTTCATACAGCTTCTCCTAACTGAATTGGTATTTCTAAATTTAATTAGGGTTGTCGACAAGCTGGAAGATTGTCAATAGCTAATTTTACGTTTGTTTTAATATCGTTGCAAGTTTTCACAAAGGAAAAAACATTATGTATGTATATGAGTTTATTGGGATGTAATTCACTGAGATCTAAAAGATCACTAACTTCTACTTAGTTCCCAAGGAATATCTTGGAGACTAAGAGGGTCGTATTTTATATTTTGAATATATTCACTTGAACAAGTTACTGTTTTCATTATAAATTCAGGTTGTACCAGCTATTATACAGTGCTATTCAAAAGTCCCCTCCAACCCCCGTGTCTTTTGAACGGCTACACTTACATTAATAAAATTTGGAGGGAGAAAATACCGTGTTGTAAACTTCTCTACGGATAGTAACAGGTGACGTAATAGTAATAGATGACGTCACAGTGCCACTCTGGACAATTATTTTAAATAGGACCTTATGGCAAGTGATATCTCGTTTCAAAGACATTGACATTGGCTACATAACCATATTAATTTTGTTTGGGTTTAAACTAATTTTGACGGATAAATTAAATAAATACCAAAATTATTATTTCACATTTAAATATTGAAGATTTTCCAGTCCGCCTCTGGTTAGTTGTCAAAAAAATTGACGTTTTTAATTTAATAGTATTAGTTGTTTTGCAAAGTTTTTTCAAATAGCTTAAATATTTAATTTTATTATTGTCTAACGAGACGTTTAGGAGTTTAAATAGGCAAAATGGTACGTACTCAAGCCGACAAAGTAGCAGCTATCTTAATAGTTGGTGAATCTGGAAAGATTCTCCATGAAGCGGATCATTTATTCAATGAAAGATACCTACCTAGATCACCTTATCTCGAGAACTTATTTAAGGGAGCTTCTTCACAAGTTTGAAGCAACAGGTAGTGTTAAAGATGCCAAACGATCTGGTCGACCACCATTTAGTGATGATAAAAAAATTGATATAGTTGCTGAAATGGTAGTAAACCCTACTTCCTGTTCAACTAAAGTTGCGTCTATCTGTGAAGTTAGTAAAAGTACAGTACAAAGAGTGTTGGCTAAAAATAAATTTCATCCATACAAGTTAAAAATGGTGCACCACCTTCCGGATGACGACCCCGACAGAAGACTTGAATTCTGTGAATGTATGACAAATAAAATTAGTCAAAACCCACATTACACAAAAACCATTTGTTTTAGTGACGAAAGTACTTTTTACCTCAATGGAAATGTGAATACACAAAATGTAAGGTATTGGAGTTACACAAATCCTCACACCTTTCGTGAACAGCATACCCAATTTCCAGAAAAAGTCAATGTTTGGGCAGGTATTTTGGGAAACCACATAGTTGGTCCTGTTTTCCTAAATCCAAATTCAAGCGGTGAAGTGTATCTGGAGATGTTACAAAATGCAATAGAGCCGATAAATTCTTGAAATTCTGGAAGATAATCCAGATGAATTCGGCCATCTGGAAATATCATTTCAACAAGATGGTGCTCCTGCACATTATTATGGTGCTGTGAGACGTTACCTGGATGAAGAATATCGAGGTAGATGGATCGGCCGGCGAGGTCCTATAGAATGGCCACTTCGGTCACCAGATCTGACACCATTAGATTTTTTTCTATGGCGCAATTTCAGCTGACACATTCGAACGAGTACGACAAGAGTTTACTAATAGGATTTATTGCTGTCAGGAAGTAAACGGAGCACATTTCGAATACTTGCTTTAAGAATCCATTGTTGATATTTGATTAATTAAATTTAAAAAAATAATTTCAATAATTTTGGTATTCATTTAATTTATCCGTCAAAATTAGTTTAAGCCCAAACACCATTAATATGGCTGTGTAGCCAATGTCAATACCTTTCAAACGAGATATCATTTGCCATAAGGTCCTATTTAAAATTATTGGCCAGAGTGGCACTGTGACGTCATCTATTACTATTACGTCACCTGTTACCATTCGTAGAGAAGTTTACAACACTTTATTCTCACCCTCCAAATTTTATTAATGTAGGTGTAGCCGTTCAAAAGATACGAGGGGGAGGGGACTTTTGAATAGCACTGTATATTACATTCAACAGCCTTCTTGGTGTGCGTCATCGTTTGTGACGTATATCCGGGTTTTTGGGTTTGTCGTTTATTCTATCTGCTATTTTGACATGAAGCTAACCTTGAATTCAATAAATAGAATCATCAGGATCGTATTCAGCCAAATTCGAAAAGGCTATGAAATTAATAATTACCAGCTTCCTTTTCTAACTGGAAATACTTCCAAAATGCTGATGCTTTTCCGTGTATCTAGGCATAATTTTGTATCATTTAAATAAATATAACAATAAAATTAATATTCACTTTTCATAAATAATAATTGACCGTAAACAACAAAGTAGATACAGACCTGACGAGAACTGTCAGTGGAACATTTGATAAACACGTAAGACACATTGCCGCTACGAAAGGTACGTCTACAACCTATTTTGAGCGCGATGTAATATCCCCCGATTGATAGGTCGCGCTTGCGCGTAATCTAAACATCAACTAATCAAATTATTTACGTCAAAGATTAGGGTAAACGTTTGTAATACATTTAAACGGTATTTTGAGATTAATCGCAGACCTGCCTTTTTGTCCATTTCTTCCAACGTAATGTGTTGGAAGGACACGCACACCAAAAAGTTTATTATATGAACTCAATTACAATTACATCATTAATATCGTCATATTTATAATATTTTTTTAAATATTCATGCCAATTCAATGTTCTTCTAAATTTAAACATACACGTTTCTGTCGACGTTTATAAATGAAGTTGATGCTGGTCTGACATGCTGTTACAAACTGAATAATGAATTTTCCCATAAAACCTATTTTTTATGCTCCATATATTCAAAATCGAAGTTCGGAGAGCGGATATCGAAAAGGACATGAAGTCGACATTTATTGATAAGTTGAATTCTAGTTACCTTGCGAAATGTGCTTTGGTTCATAATATCTGTATTGAAAGTTCGGATTTTGATAGGGGGATAGATGTTTTTGGGAAAATTATACGTTCAGATTTATGTTTGTTGATAGACTCGGTTTCGCATAAAAGAGCCAACTAGAAGTCTTGAAGTTGCAGTCGTATGCGCGAAGAAGCTGCACATAACAAACCTAAGCCTAAGCGTCGGTCTAAGATGCAAATGGCCTAACTCACAAAATGAAAATTTTACAGGAGAGGCAAAAAATGTAGCTGATCAATAATAAATAAAAAAATATATATTTTTTTCGCATTTATGATTTTATTTTATGGTAAACTGTAAATATTTAATAGTTTCTAGTAATTTTTTCTTTTTCCTTCGAAAAAAACGGACATAGGCTATTTGCGATGTTCCCATTCTTATAATTATGGACTTCGGCAAATTTCTGTTACCGAGAAATTGAAACTACAATTTGTTAGAAACTGAAAATTTATTACAAAAATAATGACAACGAAATATAGGTAGAATCAGGTAGATATTCAAATAGGTATAAAAGAATACCCATCCTTGTTATAAATGCACCAAGCTATCATAAAAGCCATGATAGTCTTGCTTTAAAGACATTTTTATATCCATCAGGTGCTGATATTTATCCTTCTTGATTGGTATAGGACTTTTGTAAAGTTTAGGCAGTTTATCGAAAGGAATTGCAACCTTTTTATTAAGGCGACATGGTAGTGGCGACCATTCCTCGGGATGACGAAGTTTAAACATTATTGGCCCATCGGTGTTGTATCTAAGACCCCTGATGTCAGTTACAGTCGGGTCATTTGAAGTTCTACCAGGCCTTATTGAATTAATGACTTGCATGGGCTCAAAATTTAAAAAAAAACTATGATCCAGATATTCTACTAAATATGGCTTTGGATGTAAACGTGCTGACTCACACACGTCAACATAGTCCGCTGGGACATTAATAATTTTTTTCCTTAATTTTCTCTCAATTGCGGAATGCATTGAATCGCATTCCATTTGTGTGTGCCCTTTCTCCAGATATTTTTGCTCGATGGTGATTTGCATTACTTCAGATAATTTTGAAAGGACACTTGAGAGTAATGCATTTCGGTTTTGAGCAGTACAACCGTCACTATACAGAATGACCTTATTTACCCCTTCATTTACATGGTTTCTGAAAAAACTGTTCAGTATTGAAGCAAATGTATTGGCTGTAAGGCCAGCGTTGCCTTCATGCCATAGATAACAATACCCATCTTTTGTCTTTAGGTTGAAAATTGTAAAATTGTGGACTATCAACTTTGTTTTATAGTAAAGGAGAGAAACGTTTGATTTTGGACATAACAACACAGACTGCATATCCATTGTATAAACATCACAATTATCTGGGCTATTTTTATCGGAATCTTTTTCGTGGCGAGCTTCTTCTTTTTTTAACTGGTGTTGTTGATAATCTTGATCGCTTAGATTTCCGGTTTTATGGGCAACACATTTATCACATTCGTCTTTTTTTGGAGCAAATAGCGCTATGTTCTGATCGTCCATCATATTTGCAAATGAAGCACTAGACATGGGCCGTAAATTATTTCTAGTGCACCATTCATCTTTGTAAAGCCTGTACAGTTCCAATTTTGAGCTCCAGACAGGTTCTAAATAAAGTTTGCTTGTCGATTTGCGACAGTAATGGGACTCTACTTTTGGTAAACTTTCAAAGAACATCTTTAAGTTTTCCTTATCTTGGTTTATTTTTGCTTGTCTTAGGTTTACGATATTTCTCCTGTCGTCATTAGTCAATGCAAGATTCTTACATTTCTCATGAAGCCAGTTTCCAATAGTTCTTTCGGAAATGCTAAAAGTATGACAGAACATCGTCTTACAAACTCTTATCCTGCATTTTGATGTATCTAGGTAATAAGAATATTAAAATTCTCTCCTTGACTGATTTTCTACTTTTCTGTTTCTAATCCTTTTAACTGGATTCTTTTCAACCAAAGTTCTGACGTAAAGTTGCTTTTCAGTCCATGAAAGCTTCCAAAACTTTTCAAACAGTTTAGTTCTTTCTTCTTCCAAGACATCTTCGCACTTTGGTCCAGTTTTTTTATTATTACATTTCCAGCTGGCTTTCATAGTTTTGGGTTTCTTTATAATATGATAATTCCATTCACCTTCTAATTTACGCTTTCCAAAGTACTGCTGTCCATATTGCCCCTTCAATTTTTCAGAATTTTTTATCCATTCACTTTGATTCTTTTTTTTCGGCTCCTACTTACAAGTTCGGGTATTTCATTCTCGCCAAGATTAGGATTCTGTAATGGAGCTTCCTGTGGCAGGACATTTTCAATCGCATCATCACTAGATGAATCGGTTTCATTTTCATCTTGAATGTATGTCTGATCTTTAGAATTGTCTTCTTCTTCTTCACTCCCAGATTTTTCGTAGTCATTTTGAAAATGTAACTCTGTTGTAGAAAAATTACTTTCAGTGAGGCAAAAGGAGACATCCTCTGAGACATCTCTAGTTTTGTTTGGCACTCCTTTACTGCAACTTGGTAATGGATCCTCGAATGGATCAACTTTCTCCAAATTTTTCTGTACTTCCAAAAGTGTTCTGTCGGCCATTTCAAGTAATTGCTCATCACTATTATTTGGTATAGTTTCGAAATCCATCTCCCTAGGAAGCGAACCTTCTTGATCCTGATCATCAACTGAAGGTACTAACGAAGTATTAACCTCTTGTTTCTTAGAATTTAGCAAGCTTATTATTTTCGAGATTCGCCCACTATAATTCATTCTGAAAAAAAAAATAAAGTAATCAGTTAAAAGCCAAAACCTAAAAAATCGTGTGTCACCCAAAACTTTCCCGGCCGAGAAAGTCGAAATCAATCCATAAAAAGTTCATTTTTAGTGTTAAAATTATATGCTTTACTAAGAAAATTAAAATACATCACTACACTATTCTAAGAAAATTGCCTAAGACATTAACCTAGCAGCAGTAATTTGAATGAGAAATTGGCCCAACTCCATACCTAATCAAAATAGCTTTATTCTGTTTATATTTTTTCACAAATTAATAAAATTTATGTACCGTTTACTCAACAACATTTCAATTAATATATAGAAAGTATTTACTTACGTTCTTGTTCCCAAATTCCTCAAAAAAGCACAAAATATAACGCCACGTTTTTTTACTACACTGTTTACCAGTAAATTATACACTGTAACTGGGACTTCGGCAAAATTCGTTCTTTGTTTTAGACACGTTGGACTTCAGCAAATTGCGTTTAAAGCATTAATGGCGCGAAATTTTTTGATATGGACTTAGGGGGCGTCCATTAATTACGTGAGGCATTTTTGAGAATTTTTCGACCCCCTCTCTCCCCTTGGTGAGATATCGTGAGATTTTCCTCAACTCCCTCCCCCCCCCTTAATCTCACGCGAGATTCTTCAAAACCTTTATTTGGACTGTACACGTGTTGGATTATTGAAAGAAAAAAAAACTTGTTCTATTACCTACTTTTATTGAAGACTAGCATAAACTAGTATTTGTGAATATTAACGTATTTTTTTTAAACGCAACTTTACACCGCTTTCTGCGAGAAAAATAATTACGTGATATTTGCCAAGAATCCCCTACCCCTAAAGTGAGATTTGGAAAGATTTAGTATGACCCCCTCCCCCCCTAGAACACCTCACGTAATTAATGGACGCCCCCTTAGGAAACTAACAGGTGGTAGGTTTGACTACCGGTCGTCAGATGTCACCAAAAACAAAATTTGACCCAAAAGTGGACTTAGGCCATTTGCATCTTAGACCGACGTAAGGCTTTGACCGATATTGATGATCAGATATTGTTATGTGCAGCTTCTTCGCGCATACGACTGCAACTTCCAGACTTCTAGTGGGTACATCTTATCTGAAACAGAATCTGATATGCCTTGTCGTTTGGGACTGAGTAGAGTTCAATGTAACTCGTCCACATAAGTATTTAGTTAAATATAAATTGGGAGTGACTATTGAATCGATTTTTCATTAACAACAACCCGAACTATTACATGCTTCTTTAAAGACTGAAAACTAGACATTATTCTCGAAATGTACATCAATCAATTTGATCAGGCAATATATTTCACATAAAATAAACAAAACACAAGTAAAAATATGTAGCTAGAAATGTAATCTACTAAAGACTCCTTGAAGTACAAAATCCACTTCACTGTATTATACTAGTTGATCGTATGGAAACAATCCAGAATATTTGCACAACGGCAATATGAAGTTAATTCCGAGAAGACGTTTTCAGTTAGAGTGATGCTGGGAGTAAGAAATAAGCCAACAAGAATTTCGGTAAATATCGAATGTTGAATCGTCAGTTATACGATGCATAATCTGTTTGCACAAACTGTTGAAGTTTGCAATGAAGGAATATCATAAGTTTAATGGAATACGTTTGTATTGCGGTACATAACGTAACTGATATACAGGGTGTGGAAATGTAATGGCATTAAAAAAAAATTAACTACACTTGCTTTATTAAAACGAAGTTAGGACTTCGTGGTAATAATAATAGATACATCTATTCACAATAAAATTAATTTTAAATTTAACCTACAGTTGTCAGAACCAAACATGAGCCCCGGAAAATATGCGAACTAAAATAAGGTCATCGCAAGCAGCCAATCAAGAGCCAATGTTAACGATTGTCCATTAGTAATTGTTAAATATAATCGAAATAATATGACCGAGTGATTCCATCAACATACATCATTTTATTCATTCTGTATCAGTGTTGTCAATGCGAGGATGATTATCCGATTTTTAGACAATTTCACTTATTTGGATTCAATAGTTTTTCGAATATTTTGTAGAATGGATATATAAAATGGCTATTGTTTTTGGGGATTTTCCATATTGACTGGGGTCGAAGACTTTATTTAAATAACCAATGTGTCCTTTTGGTGATTTTGACAAATTCTGATAATTTGAATAGTAAGTTCGGGTAATTTTCATTTTTGCATCGGTAACACTGGACTATAACCAGTTCATATTTTGTTTCTTTTCATAAAAACTCGACCCTTTTTTTTCATGACAATAATACAGTCATGAAATTTGAAAATACAGACGGTGGTTTTAGTTTTGGTCCAATATAAACTTTTTAATTAATATTTAGAGTTACATTTCTAGCAAGTTTGACTTTGTTTACATATCTCATAACAGTTGACATTTATGGTATCGATATTTGGTTATCGATTCAAAATATCGAATTGTTACTACAAAAATACAACTACAGCGACATGAACACACCCACCAGGGCTCACGTTTGCTTCTGCCAACTGTATGGTAGCATCGTTTCACACAATCGTACAAAGGCCAACTATTTATGTGGTTATACTGTGCCGGTATAGCTGCTGCTGGGCGGGAAGATATAATGAGTGCATGTTGAAGACATGAAAACAGAAGGGAGGTCAGTAACCTGAGGATGGAATAGTTACAATAAGTGTGAGTTCATAACTGGACCTTAAATTAGAGTAACCTTAAATATATTAACTGGAACTTGAATCAGAGTAACCTTAAATATATTAACTAGATCTTGAATCAGAGTAACCTTAATTATATACCGTACATTCTGTTAGGTGAGTGAGCCATGAGCATCCTTTTATGTATTTGGTGAACAGGAAGATTTCTCACCTCCTAAGCCAGTTTTGATGGAAATGGAGTGTAACGGTTGACACTTTTGAGACGGGCACAGATGAAAGCACGTAAACCATGTCTGTATAAGGGCTCGAGTCGTAGGATGGAGTGGAGGATTTATATGGTATATTGGAATGACATTTACTAATCCTAAAAGATCTATTGTGCCGTACGTCTACTTGGTTCCTATTTCTTGGAGGAATTTTAGGTTATCTGCACCTAACTATGGTGAATGTCCCTTTTTCCCTCTTCTATCCAATAACCTCCTAGGTGTTGTCCCCTGGGATTCTTGATTGCTGTGCAATTCGCAAGTATGTGGGTGGAGGTTTTTTCTTCCATGCCACAGAATCCACATTATTCTTCCTCCACCACTTTGAGCTTTTTCAGGCGCCCATTCAGGCGATAATGTCCCGTTAGAATACCTGTTAAATTTATTAGTGCAGTTTCACTTTGACTTGTGCATTCATTAGTCACCGAGCAGAATTAATAAAAACTTGCTCCATGTCTCCACAGACAAGCTCACAACCTTACAACTGGTCTTAAATATTCCTGCATAAACCATTAGAGCTTTTAATTCTGCTTAGCAAGAAGAAGGTGTTCATGTTGCATGACAGGCAGTTGATATTTCATGTTAATACAAAGACGCAACGCTTAGTGTTAATTTTAAAGTTTGGAGGTTATGGAGGCAGCGATCTAAGAGGAAATTTCACTATAAATCGTTTACGGAAAGTTGTAGGACTTTTATTTGTGGGAAACTTCTTCATCTTCTTTTCTAGATCCTTTTGCACTTTTGGCTTTCAGGATTCGGATGTGGATTCCATGTCCTGTACCCATTTCTTCCATGTCTTTTTGTCTCTTGCAAGGTTTTTCATCTCTGCTATGGTCTTACCTTTTTCTAAACCCATCTCTTGTATTTCGTCTAAACATTTCCTTCTAGGCCTTCCTCTTTGTTTTTTGCTTGGTTTCCCAATCTCCATTATTTTCTTAGTTAACCAGAGTTGTCTCTCTAATGATGTCATTTCTAATCCTATCCCATTCAGTTTTACCTCCAAATTTTTCTTAGATGTTTCATTTCTATGGCGTTTATTCTAGTCTCGTCCTTTTTTCGCACAGTCCAATTTTCACTTGCATACAATATTGTAGGAACTGTATTTAATGAAAACATTTCGATTAAATAGCCTTGCTTGTAAATTATTTCAATACAATACGACTTGAAGAAAATTTAATCGTTTTTGTCTCTGCATCAATCCCAGTGTTGATTCAGTTCACTCTGAATTACATTTTCATTTTAACGAAGTATTTCGAACGGATGCGAACATTTAAACGACTTTAAATTTTAAATGAACTAGATTACAGATTACTACTGTACAATTTAAAAGATAACAGGGTGTTTTTTTTTGTATTTTTGTCAACATCTAAATTTTACGATATATACCGGCTATAATATTTCAAACAATTTTCAAAGAGTAATCTCATATTTTCCCTTCAGAACTGTTAAAAACTAAAAAAGTTGGAAGTTGCTCCAGCTCTTATCCACTTTTACGATCCATTTAATAGAGAACCTCTAAACGATGTTCTGTTCTATCTGACATTATTACTGTAAATAAACCATCTTCATATTTCCATACTCAAAATTACTTACCGCCTTGATGTACATAACGTGAATATACGACATATTTATGCTCTTTCCATTCCAGTCGAGCTTAAAACTTTTTAAAATTCAAACGAAGGTTGAATGGAAATTTATTATCACAACCACAGTATATGTAACAAGCATTAGTTGGTGAAGTTTTCATATTCGTTCATAAATTAAGCAAGAAAATTGTTTATTTACTCCAAAGCCATCCGCATATTCTTTAATAAAGGGTTTCCAAGTGACGATATCCCACGCCATGCTGTCAGCTGATCACTGATAACCTTCAGAAAGAGGGAGGGGAATAACATATTTCGGGAACAAAAGTCAATTGGTCCATTTCTTTATTACTTCACAGTTTATACAGAATAAGATAAGTGCGAACAGGGCATTTGAAAACGAACAATGGTTGTACATTCATCCATATTGCAGTAGATCGTATTATAGAGCGATCTAGCGGCTCGTGTCGAAAGTGGGTCTAAAGCACGGGCCACATTAGGCTGGTTGCCAGCCGCTGATTATAATTTTTCACGAATGTCAGTTCCTAAATTCCAAGAATTGCTGGTATTAGTTGAACCGCTAATTAAAAAACAAGATACTAGATTTAGATAGTCGATTTCGTGTAAAATCAAGTTAAAAATAATCTTGAGATACCTTGCAAGTGGAGATAGTTATGGGTCTCTGGCTTTGTTGCTTAGAGCTTCCTCTTTCACACTCTTATTGAGGTACACCTTTGACGAAACGTTCCACAAACACGCATAATTTTGAAATATATTCAAGAAATCAATTACCTGCTTCCCAGACCACTTGTTTGTCTACTCGACGCTGGCGCGCGACTCAGGTGGTCAGACTGCGCTGCTAGCTGGCTCCAGCGAGCGCGAGTGGATTACGTGACCTTTTAGTCGCCGCTGCCTACTAGAAGTTGAACATGTCCAACTTCGTCAGCCGGCTGGTCGTGGTCACACCAAGCTTATAGTAGCGGCTTCTTCAATTCGCTGCTGGCAATCAGCCCAATGTGACCCGTGCTTAACCGTAATTAGTGTGGCGCCATCTACATCTACATAATTTGCTTAGCTCATATAGGTATACTGCTCTAGGCAATCCAATATCTACAAATGGGATCACCTGAACGAGTTGGGGCACTTAAAACTGAGAACTTTTCCTATTTCAATAGCATTGTAAGCCATGCCTCTTTCCAACACGACCGCCACAACCATTTATTATCCCAAGTGTAGGTAATAAAGTACACATTTCTAGAATTATTTATTATCCACCCACATTAATATATTCCTTATCATATTTGAATCTCTAGAAAACTTCTCAGCTCCGATAAAGGATTTAACAGTATCGGAAACTTTTATTTTCGGGCGAGAATGTCACCACCCAACCGTCACCGTCTATTATAGGCATACGATTAATAAAAAATGGTTTATTTATTTGTAAGAATACCATTTATACTTACATATATACAATGAATGAAGTAATATATTATTTAGGACCACTTAAATGTATGTAGGGCTAAGACGTCGGTAAGTAATTTACTTACCGATGTGTTAGACTTAGAAACCAGTAAACACAACCTACCGTCCTGACAACCGATGCTGTAAATAAACGAAAAAGATCGATCGCGCAAAAAAGATTATAAAGCTGGTATACACAGAAAAAGTATATTTTTGGTTTTTTTATGTCATACTTGTTCATAATTGTGTTTTTATTGCTTAGTTACCAACTATCTAATGTCGTACTTTATGCTCGTGCGGGCATAAAGAGAAATAATTTTTGACATTTACGTTTGTCAACATTCACCTATTAATTCAAGCCGGATTTTTTAAAACACTGATTTGTATTGAGATTGGATTGCAATAACGAACTAGTATGACATAAAAGTTTCCTTAGCTCTGAAGAATTATTTGTTAAATTAAAAACTAAGAATCATATAAAATATGTAAAAAAAATGTTAAGTTAAGTTAATAGTTATTCATGTACCGCAGGCATAAACAGATGTGTTTACCCTCGGGTGACTTAAGACGTCGCCCTCATGGCATAAACATCTATTTATACCCTTGGTACATGAATAACTATTAACTTAACTTAACATTTTTTTTACATGTTTTATATGATTCTTAGTTTTTAATTTAACAAATAATTCTTCAGAGCTAAGGAACCCATTAACCGAATATTTTCTTCATACGAACTTTGGATTTGTTATAACTGATTTTTGGTTTGGCTTCTGCGAAGGCTTCTAACGAAATGCGCATGTTCTGTACAGTTGCTAACGGTTTTTTACTACTCTACGAACGAACCTATAATAATTTCAAATTTCTAAGTTAATCCCCAACGAATGTCTCATATAAATGAAAAATAAATAAACTCAATCACATGCTTGAACAGAAACTTTTAATAAAATAAAAGCACTTGAGTTATTTATAGCGTATATGTGTGTCTTCGGACAACCCTAAGGCGTTAAAGATCAACACTTTATTTATTGTTTTGTTTCAGTACTTTGTCAATTTCCCCTAGGCTGTTATGTACAAAAAGAGATAAATTCAGAAACAGTAGAGCGAAAAAGAGATAAATAAGCACGTTAGCTAAAGGGATGTTTAAAAATATTTTTAACACAGCGGTTAGTAGCCTTGAGTGATACTGTTAAAGGGCTATATTTATTTATTTTAACCAATATTCACATGGAAGAAAATCTCGTTGAAAGTAGTATTTGTGTACAAATGGGTTTGCTTGGAAGATTAAATTGCAAAAAGAGATATTTCCAAGGTAATTTAGGTTTTGGAAGAGATATTTTGGTCCTAGGTGTGGTTTGATTTTATTAATACAAGCCTTGCAAACACTAAAAACAGATAAAGACCTGTTCTAGATGATGAGAAGAAAATTCAATGATCCGTTTAATCCCCAGATTTAATTCAATTTATCAAAAAGGTTCCGACACCAAAAAACCTGAACATTTCGTCCAATCACTATAATTTGCCGGGAAGCTGCGACAGAGAGGAATTACAATAGCTGAGTTCGGAATGGTGGAAAGTGTTAACACTTTTGGCACTATTAACACTGTTGCGTTCGTTAATAGGGCATGTCCACGACAGTTGACAGTTGACTATACTTTGGTGTTTTTTTTTCATTTTTAAAGAAGGATGTTTATGGAGGATGATTTGGGAGTATGGGATACTCTTGAAAATGAATTTCCAAGAAGAACTGTAAAAACTGTTATGAAAAATTGGATGTAAAAATCTTTTTCCAAAGGTTTTGCTTGACCAAGCCAACTGTTTTACAGCTCATAGGAATGCTAGAAGATTCTTTGGAGCATTTTTACTGGGTTTTCCATTGTAAGCAATTTTCTTATTTGAAAAACATGATTAAAATCCTTTTATTGCCAAAGATTAACAATTAACTTTTAACAGCTCAGGGCCGGATGCTCCCGTGTTTCATTTTCCGTTCGTCGTGCGCATGACGTCACTCAAGACCTTTTTTGTATTGCTGAGATAGCAGTTTTTAATGTTTTTCTCTATTTACGCGCTTATTTAATAAGTTACAAAAAAAACTGTGGAGACGAAGTATATTCCAAATAAGCTGTTCTATCCCCTGAAGACATAAAAGTTTTGAAATATGTAACACTTATCACTCAAAACTCTTTTTTTTACTGTGAAATTTCTCTTCGAAGTATTAAAACGCGATTTTCATGAAAACGGTGCAAGATAGAATAAACTGATAAAGGAACTAATTTGTAGAGCACAAAATTTACTACAACACTAGTCTGGGAGGGGAATGCGAGATTAAATAAAAACGCGAAAACATTTTACAAAAAGTGAACTTTTATTTATGCAGTTTTTACACAGGCATATTTATTCATTTAAATAGTTTCGAAATAGTAAATACCGGATTTCAAGAACAAATTTAATTTCCTACATATCACGTATTCTCTATTTTATTAATATTCAATAATTAACAACTCATTTATTATTTTTCTCATTCGTTGGGAATTAAACCACAATATGTTTTTCTATTTCTTATTTCGACGTTTTTGTATTTTTTATTTCGACGTTTCGGTAGCGTTCCAGCTACCGTTGTCAAGATGAATTAGATTTTTGAACAATTTTTGGTCCTTATCAGACACAACGAAAACATTTGACAACTAGACAATCAATAATACTTTGAACTTTGTAGTAAAATTTTATTAAGGTTCATTCACAATAGATCATACCTATCTCTGGTAAATTGTAAAATAAAATATTTTATTTTATGACATTCTAACAATAGGATAGTCTACTAGGAATGGGATCCAGTGAAGTGCACGTTCCAGGAACGGTTTTATTGGGATAGCGCTTTTTTGCTTAATTCGTAAATGCTGTTATAATAAATATAATAATATAATAAAGCGCGTTTGTTGTTACTTTTTTGTGTATAATTATTTTTGTTTTCAAAATATGTATAAAAGCACTTTCTTTGATTTTTATTCTTTTACTATTGGGCTCTTTCAATATTATCCCAGTATCCCATTGAATTATTAGATTACTTTTCGAATCCTTGTGCGAATTGCACCCAAACACAGAACAACGCATTTTAAAAAGTTTTTCTCGTCCATAAACGTCCACAAAATACACCAAAAGGTCTTCAAACTGATCAAAGCTCACTGAAAATCATCAAAAACACGAGAACTCTTGGGAAATAACATAGGTAAACAACCATTTTAGGTCTTGAATGACGTCACGCGTCTTATTAACGACCGCTCACTTATGCGCAACATCTTATCTTCGGTGTGTTTATATCGTGCAACAGCTTTTAATACGTTATTTAAAACCATAAAAACGAAAATTCATTAGAAACCATAGAGACATGAATAAAGCTCAACTTAAATAGCGAAGTTGACAACTGTATTAAACACTTAGCTAAGAAGCAGAGCAAAAACATTGGTGCAACTGAACTTTAACTATATAAGCGACCCTTAAATTTTAAACTCGCCGTAGCTATTCTAAGCTTATGCTTCTATCGGTGCAAACGGCCATAAGAACTTTTTATTTTTTCATTTTCACAAGGTTTTTAGTCGATTTTTAAACTCATCTTTTGGATGATTTAAATAGTTCGCCGTTTATGCTGTGACCTTCATACCCTAAAAAAGAAGCTTGTTACATGAGGGTTGACAACGAACCACAACTTTATCGTCTTTTTTTTCTTCTTCTTTCTCATAAGTCGACGTACCAAAGCATTACTTGCGGTGTAGGACGTAACCCAGTTATCTTCATCAGAGGTTATCGAAATGAGCGTGATTCAGTCTGTGCTCAGTGTTGATTATATCTGTCAAATTTTAGCTTAGACCTGTTCTGAAAAGGTAAATTTCCAAAACAACAGGACCATTTTAAGAAAAGGAATAAATTGCTTTGAACAAAAAACTTTGTATTGCTGGGCCACTTGTAAAAGACTCTTGTATATTTAAATAAATAACTAACTTGTTATCACAAAGGATGCGACGATCGTACCGTATAAAATATTCTTTTTTTCTCCAAATCGATTTCTGATGGTTACATTGCTGTTTTCGGGCTCGTAAAGAAAAAGAACTTAAGACCGTATCTATTTTATTGTCCTTTATATTAAAAGGAAGTATATCTTACAATAGAATATGTGAATACAAGATTAAAAGTCGAAAAGGGCTTCATCAGATCTCCGCTTTTTTAGTCCCTGAAAGATCTTTCGTTCACAAATAAAGACAGCAAACAAGAAGAAAATGTAACTTCTAGTCTTAACTGAGGCGTCTCAAAATAAATCCGTTTAATGTTATAAAGAGAAGGATAAAAGTGAGAGGAGGAGAATAGAAGGGATTGTCTGTTTGGGATATTTTTGTTATGCTTTTTTGATTTATAGAAATGGGCAACAACATCTTGCCGTCGACTTTACTGTAAGCGGTGAGAAAGGATTCTTTTGGATGAATATTGAAATATTAAAAAGTTTCACGCTGGTAGCGGGAGATTTTTCAGGAACGTTAATTTTTTGAAAGAAAATGATACATTTTTTTGTTTATTTTCATTTTATTAATGGAAAAGTGAGTTGAAATATTTTAAAAGTAACTAAAACATTATAATTTATATTTTCTTGATGGAAATCAAAAGTTTAATATTAGCAAACTGAAAACTTCTTCAAAACAATTTCAAATGCTCAATTGAATTGATACTTATAACCACGGTCATTAACGCCATCTAATACCGGGTGTCCCAAGTTATCGCTCATTTGACAAGATAATTTATAAATTAAAAAACTGCATTGAATGGCATTAAACTACCCTCCTAATGGCTTATAAATGTTTTTTAACATTTCACAGCCCTGTGAGCTACCCCTCACTTTTTATTTTCAAATGGCACCCCCTGTCTATTGTCATTGAAAACTGCTTGTCGTTTTATTTGGAATACAACGATAGCACATACTTGGTATTTTTTTTCAAATAATAATAACAAATCATCAATATTTCATGGAGTGTCAATTTCAACTAAAATACCTATGATGCAATTCATTCAAAAAACGAACACAGCAACTGTTCAAAATTATTTCCTGCAGAATCCATGCAAGCTGCAAAACGGGTTAAAAGCTTTCTGAATCTTAGCTGGTGTAACGCTACAACATGCTTGACGAATGCGTTCTTTAAGATCATCTAAATCATAGAATACATCAACCTAGAATTGTAATCTTGCATCAGAGCTGAATATAAGAGAATATTTGGCAAACTTTTGTTGACGCAAGATTTGGCGAAATACTATCAGTCATGATTTGATATTGATATTCAAAATTCCCGCTAAAATTTATAGTTCCTGCGGCCAAACTTCAGATGACTTTTAAAGGAGTAGTCAGTCAGTTCTAACGCTTTACAAAACAGTCACCGTTTAACCAAGAAGAAATAACTAATTTCCGGTCTATAGGCATCGCCAGACATTGGAATACACTTCTTAGTCAAACATGGTCCTTTCAAAATTATTACTTGTCTTTAAAAACAACCGCAGATGCAGAATAATGTGTGGAAAAAATTGGGGGTCTTGATGCAAAAATTACCCAATGGCTATACACAAGCCTCGTTATAGGATTTTCACGATAAAAAGACGATGATGTCATTTTCAGTTACTTTCCTACTTTTCAGAATAAATATTAACTTACCAACCGTAAATACAATTTATCCTCAACAGCCAGGGCAATTTACAGCTAACGGGTTGGCAAAACTTCAAGACGTTGTCAGATCAACTGGTGAAAATCCCCAGTTTGTTTTGACGTTTATTGACATTCGATCATCGTCTAATATTTACAAGTTTTTTTTGGTGCTTTTAAATTCATTTCTTCTTCAAGATTAAAAAAACAGTTATTTTCATAACTAATTATTCAGGCAAATCTGCAGTGTGTAGCTAATAAAATGCCGAAGCAGCTGAACAGTAAATGTCAAGAGACATATTTGTTAAGCTATTTTGAACTAGAATGTCGAAATGGGGAAGCTTCTCCCGCTTACTGCTGTAAGAGACGTAAGTAATAGTATTCGCTATTTGTATTATTATCAAGAACTGTCAATCTAACATCAGATTGACTTTTCTAGTTTTCGTTAAGTGAAGAAATAGACTACAGCTCGGCAACATCACAATATTTGTTTTTGCAACGCCATCGTTTTTTTATCGTAAATCAACTATAGATGTCTAGAAGTTGCAGTCGTATGGGCAAAGAAGCTGCACATGAAAATTTCTGAACATCAATATCGGTCAAAGCCTGCAACTTCTATACATCTAGTGGGTTCATCTGATGTGAAACGGAGTCTAAAAGGTTGCCTCAACCCAAATTACATGAAAATATGCTACGTTTCATCTATCGTCAAACGCTATTCGAATAATATTCTTTGAATCATTGAAATTAAGATGATAACCTGATGACTTGAGGTAACCCAATATCCAAAAATCACATAGATTTAATTCTGGAGATCAAGGCTCTCAGTGCTGGAACTCTCCTTGACCAATCCAACAGGTGGGAAAGGTTTCATGTGAGTATTGTCAAAAAATTTGACTAAAATGTACTGGAGCACCATCAAAACTGACAGTATGTCCTATATATTGGTGAACAATGATAACACATTTTTTAATTGTCATTTTATATAACCAGAGAAACTATAATACGACGGAAGAGTTTGTGGAGTGTTCCTATATTGTATAAAGAATATCAAGCTCCCAATGAAAATAGTGAATATTTGTTACAAGACGTTGCGGAATAACATAAATGAACGGATTTCCGAAGCATGAAATGAATTTCGCTACCACAAAGTATAATTGGGCATCCCAAATCAAACAATTTTTTGTTGACGTTGAATCACTGCAGTTATGGAATCAATTAACTTATGGTCATCTAACAGCACACAAAAACTACTGTTTTCCAAATATTATACCTTCCTGCACCAATCCGATATTGCTACATCGTCAGCGTACCCTTCCATT
Source organism: Galerucella tenella (assembly GCA_910591685.1). Taxonomy (NCBI): domain Eukaryota; kingdom Metazoa; phylum Arthropoda; class Insecta; order Coleoptera; family Chrysomelidae; genus Galerucella; species Galerucella tenella. The sequence continues at coordinate 21,780 of CAJUYH010002758.1, forward strand.
GGTAATAATAATGCTTTCACCACAACACGTGAACCAAGCAATTATTTACTGTTGAAGTCTCCAATTTAGATCACTCGTACTTTGGCTCAACTCCGTACGGTTAATCAATTTAAAATGAAGTTCACATTAAACGGCATAACCTATAGTATAGATCCTACTTTAACATGTACTGTTTGTAACCTGGACGAGAAAGAAACTATTTTTCATACTTTGTTTGAGTGTCCGATATATACAGTTATGAAACAAAACATATCCTGTCTGCAAAATTTGGAAACATTAGTAAATGCTCTACAAAATATAAACCTATCTGAGGGAAAAACTATATGCTGCTACCTTTGGAATATTCTCAATTTAAGGTCATTTTTACTCGATGAATAATGTATTTTTTTTATTTTGATCTTATTTTTTATTACAAACTGTCTTGTAAACTTAATTTTTTTTTTGTATATTATCACACACTAACCTTGCTGTAAACATTGTTTTCTATAAGCAATAAAGTTATTATTATTATCAAAGAATATCAAGCTTCCAATGAAAATAGTGAATATTTGTTACATGACGTTGCGAAATAACACAAATAAACGGATTTCCGAAGCATGAAATTGTCTTCAATATATTTGATATCAGTCTATCGACAGTTACTGTATAAAAACTTAACTTGTGTTGTAAAACGTGAAAGTAGAGAAGATATTCAATATAATATCGATTCAGTATTATCAATACAGATAGGAATTTGTAGTTAATATAAGTTTAAAAAGAAAAATGAAAAGAAAATCTCGCCAGGAGGAACAGCAAGTTTGTTGCTGTTTGCTTTTGTCATACGCGAAGTTATTAAAAATTTTATCCGTAACAATTGTTATTTCTCTTTCAAGCAGACTCTTCATTTAATTCTGTGTACTTTTTTCCGTTTTTTAATTGAAAATGATATTTTCCGCAAATCGCTGGGAAATTTCAGACGAAATTTCTTGAAAAAGAAGTCAAGACTTCCTATTCACTTCCTGACTGTAAAGATATTTTTCAATTTAAAAGGAAACCTTTTAGAGCTTTAGCTCTTCACGTTACTTCGGCGCAAAAGATCTGACCATTACGTTATGTTGCTGCGTTATGTGCCTTAAGCGCGAGCGCTCTCTCCTCAGTCTCTCTCTCTCTCTCTCTCGTTTACGACGCAGCGATTCATAGGCTTCAGAGCTAGTCTGTATTATTAATTACAGTTAATAGTTTTCTAGCTTCAATATGAATTAAATTATATAATTTTTAAAAATTAGTGAAAGTGCAAAGTGAACATTATGGAAAGTACTTCAAGTAAAAGTTAATCAACAGAAAAAGAAAATGGCAATACGTATGTTAACAAAATTTATATCATATTTTTTATAATTAATACTACTGTATATTTTTGTTAAATGAAGTTTCATCCAGAGTAAAATATAATTTTATTTTAATATGTGTACTTATTTATTTATTGATCCAAAAAATTTGATTATTGCTTAAAAGGAACTAAAGTTCTTACCGTGTGTCCCACGACACGTTCTTCAATTTTTTTATATCATAATTCACTAAACAAATTCATAATTTAACCTAAATTTCATCCACTTAGAAACAGGAACTTGTATAATTTGTAAGATAATCTATTAGTCATCAAGATTCCAGGAAATTCATGTCAACAATCAGTAACTGAATATCCTTGTATGCATATATCCTCATCATCCTTCCGCAAACGGACCTAAGGTTACCTCAAACTGTCGATTACGCAAACAAATCTAATAGCTAGAGTCAACTAACTGTAGATTACCATTAGGATGGATTATACAATAAGCTCCCCAATATAATGTTACATTTATCAACAAGCATAATCCGTTTGTCGTGCTCTGATGACTTTAATGATTGACGGAGTCTGAGAGCGTGGAATAGAAACAGGCCGTATTACGTTTGTCCAACACCGCCGTCGTTTTTGAGCGCGCAGTCACATGAGACACGGGATGAATAATGCATAATTGAACGGAATGTTTTGAGTTTAATTACAATTATCTACAGACTGGACAATTATTATTTCAAATCAGTTGAGAAGTTTTTCGTATTGAAGGAGCCGTTCCTTCGCCGGTACCACCTCAGCCTCCTGGGCTTATTGTGGATCCTCCTAGTGCTCTGACTACAGCCTTTTCAGCCAATCCGTTCCCAGTATTAACTCACTGCCATCATCAGACCTATGCTAACGTACGGCGCGATTGCCTGGGGAGTTAAAGCAAACCAGCTGACAGTCGTCCGTAAACTGGATCAAATTCAAAGAACGGCATGCCTTAACACAACAGGAGGCATGAGAACCACACCAACCAGAGCGATGGAGGTGATCCTTGGTCTCACTCCCCTTGACATACACATCAGGGAGGTTATTTTGATGACCATGACACGCTTACGCTCTACCGGTATACAATCTGACGTAGGATCTGGTAGATTGAGACGTAACCTATGGCGTGAGGCACTCAATGAGTTCCCACTGCTGCAGGCAAATACGGATGCAATCTCACCACAATATGCCTTCCATAGGCCCTACAAGGTAATCATCAAATACAACACACAAGACACATCAGAAGAAGGCGCACTCCGCATCTTCACGGATGGCTCTAAAACCAATATGGGCTCAGGATGTGGAATTTACTCCTGAACCTAAACATCAAATGGGCGATGGGCCGTAATGTCAGCGTTGCTCAAACAGAGCTCACTGCTATCTCCATCGCCGCAAAAGAGATTACCAAAAGAAACACAGGTAATAAAATTCACATCCTCACGGATAGTAGACAAGCACTACTAGTCCTGAACAGACCACGTATCACATCAGGCCTAGTACTAGAGTGTCACCTGTCCCTGATCGAAGCCTGTAGCAACAACGAAGTCACTCTAGGCTGGATCAAGGGGCACAGTAAATCGAAAGGTAACCACATTGCCGACTCACTAGCCAGGAAAGCAGCCTCCCAAAAACTCTTGGGACCCGGCACTTTCATTGGTCTGTCGGCGTCGGCTATGATTGACCTAATAAAGGAACACTTCCTTGATAAGTTTAAGGGTAGATGGGACGATGCAGAAGGTTGCAGGCTTGCCAAGGAACTGCTGCAGTACCCGGACAGCAAAGTAGCCAAAAAATACGTGACTATGAACAGACAGAACCTTCGGACAGCCACGGGTATTCTGACCGGTCACTGCCACCTACGAAAACACCTCTACAGACTGGGTCTGTCTGACACCTCACTCTGTAGAGGATGTGAACAGGAAGATGAGACTGTCGAACACATTCTTTGTGAATGTCCGACACTCTCTCAATTTAGGTTTTCCGTATTCGGCGAGTACAGGCTAACACAAGCCAACATGAGGGAGCTTACTTCCGGCGACGTTATCGCCTACTTCAAACAAGTAGGCTGGATGACGAGCCAGAAGGAAGTCTGAACCTCGGAAGGATGCACAATGGGCCAATTGTGGCCTAAGTGCCGTGGGGGTCACCCACCCTTCAAATTCTTACAGATACAGATAGCTCATACAGCTCTTTGCTAGGTGGTTGTAGAAGTCTTCTGGAGTCATTTGAGGTCTACCATACAGTTTCTGCCTCCTGTGGTCCAGCGTCTCAGAATATATGCAGAGCTGTTTCTGTGTCCCTTTTGAATTTTCTGCATGTAAGGTCTCCGTTATACAGAGTTGGGCAAAAGTCCGGGACTAGACAAATATCGAAGAAAATATGAATTTTTTGGAAAATCTTCCTATACCACAAATTTTACTCCAACATAAACTATAATTTGAGAAAATGATACGCCACACTTTATTGGAACACCCTGTACATTTCAAAATATTCTCAAATTGTAGTTTGAGTATGATTTGTATTGGTTAGGCTAATGGGACCGCAAGGATCCGCAGTCAATATCACAACCTCACACACATACACAGTATGATTTGTGGTATGAAACGATTTTCCACAAATTTTATATTTTTTTCGATGTTTGTCCGGTCCCGGACTTTTGCCGAACTCTGTATATCCCTATTTTGTTCAGGTACTGCTTTGTGGGAAAGTGTCCCGTAAGTAGCCCCGTTATGGTGCGTAGTTTGTTCCTGTTCATAGAGAGCAGTTCTTTCGCTACTTTTTTTGATGGTTCTTCGTATTAGGATTTGTAGTGGTTGGGTCACTTCCACTACAAATAGAAAAAAACTCACAATTGTAGAAAGGAGGCAGCATAATCTCTGAATTTCCTTCTCCTAGTGAGAGGATCTATCTATCATGGCTTTGATGAGGTTAACATACATACATCTATTTCCCGAAAAACATATTCGAATGACTTTTGAAGGATATTAGTTTATGCTACCTTTCCTGACACTTTTTTCGAGAGTACTGAGCAGCTCATCCATGAAAAGTGACCACATTAGGAGGGAGGGTAGTCCGTCCTGTGGACAGCCCCCGGAAACCTTGGAGCTCTAAAGAGGTGGCGTGGCTGTATATTTGTGAGCAAGGCATTTATTCAATAATTAATCTGGGGCTAAGGAAACCGGATGTAGTCTTGTGAAATCACAACTAGGTAGACCAAACGAACACATATGTCAGAATAAGTCTGCTTTGAGAGTTTTGACAGGTGCTGTAATAATAGGATCCCCAAAAAGTACAAACTGCTGAAGAAGTAAGAATATGGATTCTGTAGATAAAAGGAGAAGACAAGACGTGCCTGAACTGAAGCCTTCGGATATCGCATTTAATTCCTTCAACGAATAGAACTAGAGGAACCACCAGTCCTTAGAAAAGTAGAAGAATGAATGCTCACCTCAAAAAACATAATATAGTTTATTTACGATAAAAAGACGATGACGTTGCAAAACAAAATATTGTGATGTTGCCAAGCTGTAGTTTTTTTCTTCACTTAACGAAAACTACCATTTCGGCATTCTCGTAACCATCTCATTTACTGTTCAGCTGCTTCGGATTTTATTAACTACACACTGCAGATTTGCCCAAATAATTAGTTATGAAAATAACTGTTTTTAATCTTAAAGAAACAATGAATTCAAAAGCCAAAAAAACGTCTTGAAGTTTTGCCAACCCGTTAGCTGTAAATTGCCCTGGCTGTTGAGAATAAATTGTATTTACGGTTGGTGAATTAATATTTATTCTGATAAGCATGAAAGTAACTAAAAATGACATCATCGTCCTTTTATCGTGAAAATCCTATACTAGGTAGTTCACGATGTTGAATACTTCAAATCCCCCTGCTATTTTTACAGAGTTTATTAATATAAAACAATTGCTTAACAACTGTTTCCCACAAAACCTACTAAAGTTAAAAAGCCAACAATCCCACTTCTGATAGCGAAAATTCCGCAACAGAGCTAAAAATTGTCAGGGGAAGAGTAGCCGGTTGTGGTTTTCATGCTCACTCGTTATTAAACTTAATTCCAGTGATAGCGAGCAAAAGTGTGGGTCGGTCTACCACTTTGGCAACGGCGACGACACGCAGAGGGCACATTACACTATATTATTATTAGACGCTCTGCTGAATAAACAGTCCGTATGTCTACCAAAGTAGCCTCTTATTTTCCCAAATACGTGATCTTGATATGTTTGTTAGACAGGTTGGATGCGATATATCGCAAATAAAGAAAATTGGAAGATGTCAACTTCGTATAAGGATATTGTTTTGGTTTATTTTTATATTTAGTGATATTTGTGGTATTTTCGTCGTAAATAATGGGATATTAGTGTTGAGTGTGGGTATAGAAAATATTCGCAGCATATTTAAGGAAAAATATTTGTTAGATACGGGAAGAAAAATTTGGTCTTTTGTGAAAATTTGAAGTGTGAATTTGAAAATTTGATTATAAGGATTATTTAAGGACAACCATAGTCCGGATTATATATACCCACTGGCTGTTATTCATAAGAATTAACGGGATCTAGAGAAATATACATTATTGAGAAGGAAAAAGACATCGAGATATGAAAAATCGAAGAAGTTACGAGCTAATTGGAATAAATGGAAACAGTTACAGATAAAATTTATGAAGATATATCTACACGCTGTAGTTTTTCATACACCAAATACTGATTCGGAATCAGTGAGCACCATTTCAGATCCTTCCTTTACTGGAGTATTTGCTGATTCATTACCCCGGAGCCCCTCAGTTTTCCGACTTTTCGCCGGCACCACTTCAGCCTCTTGGGCTTATTGTGGATACTCCTAGTGTTCTGACTACAGTCTATTCAGCCAATCCGTTCCCTGTATTAATTAGTTCATACAGGTTCTTTGCTGGTTGCTTGTAGAAGAATTCTGGAGTCATTTAAGTTTTACCATACAGTTTCTGAATCCTGTGGTCCAGCGTCTCACAGTTGCATAGTATATGCAGAGCTGTTCCGGTATCCTTTTTGAATCTTCTGCATGTAAGGTCTCCGTTATACAGCCCTATTTTGTTCAGGTGCTCCTTTGTGGGAAAGTGTCCCGTAAGTAGCCCTGCTATGGTGCGTATTTTGTTCCTGCTCATTGAGAGCAGTTCTTTAGCTACTTTTTCTGATGGTTCTTTTATGAATTTCTTCCCATGTATTTGCCTGCGCGTATTCTTCCAGTGTTCATTGTGTTGTTCTTTTACCCACCCTTTTAACCATGACTTAGTTGAGCATCTGGGAATGCCCACAGCTGAATCGGGTCCGTTCATCAGAGTTCACGATCCTGCTCTTGCGAGTTCGTCAGCTTTTTCATTGCCAGCGATTCCTTTGTGACCTGGGACCCACTCCAGTGTTACACTGTTCCGAGTCGCCAGTCTTCTAAGCTCTTCGCCGCATTCCCATACCAGCCAAGATGTCCTTAGAACTCTGAAGTTACTTTATCATGGCTTTTCACGGTTAAAAGTTTTTGCAGGCAGTCCCAGACCAGTTTGTATTCGATCTGGAGGTATTTCGATAATTCCATTGTTGTCTCTCTGTAGGCGAGTATGGTAGGACGTATTTGTTATTATAGACTCAAAAAAAATACAAAGGAAAAAAGTAAGCTGAGAAAAAGGAGATACTGAAACATATATTGTACTTAATCGAGAGACTTGATCGTACAAATTAGTAACTGCTTGTGCAATCACAAGGCGACTCAGAACTATGGATTGAACATCCTGTTAAGATCTTGTCCATACTGAAAAAATAAACGAGCAGAAGAACAATAAACTTCCATGGCTGCAGTGTTATAGTAGACTTTGTCAGACAGGTCAAAAAAAGCAAACGCATAAGGGAAGTAGTAGAAGGGAAAGGGAGAGCTTGGAATGGAATCAAAACATTGACTTATTACTGGGAAAAATAGAACGAATAATACATGATGGGTAAAGCTAATCTAAAACTAGACATCACACACCAGCAACTACCCCACAATAATTTGACATTTGAAATGATGAAAATTCATTTAAATAACAACTTAGATATCAGAACTTTGAAATAAAACAAGTTTATCTTGAAATTCATGCACAACAATGACACCAATAGGCTTAATAAGGTATATGGTCGTTAATAAGATTACTAGAATATTTTTTTATTTATCCCAACAGCTTCCAAAAGATTGAATTTGAAGGATTTATGCTCTACGTATAAAGTCGAAAGTGTGTTGGTTTGCTAATAAATGATTTGAATAGTAAGAATCTAAGTTTTTGTTGTCCTAGCTACGTTTATGTTCTGAAACTCTGGTTTTAAAATTTCTAATAGTTTTACCGATATAAATTTTGTCACAGTGTTTTTATTCCATCGTTTTGTATGGAACTTTATCAAGTAAAAGCCTCATCTATTCAATTTTTGAAATATTAGAATTGACAAATAAGACAATAAAAAATAATCTTTTTTCCAGCGCCATAACACTCCAAGTATCACGTTTCATGAAAGTTTTTTTCTACCGAAAAATGCGTTCACTTGAGAAGGTTAATGGAATCAAACCATTACCTGTCCTCCTCCTATTCCTTAAGGTCATTTTCACTAAAATATCTAATAGACTGGACAACGTTCCAGGTTATGAAGCAAGGCAGGAAAAAAAACTAATACGAACCATCACCCAATTTGGAAAAGAGGTCTTATAATAAAAACCGACGAATATCACGTTCTTTCTGATTCTTATATTGAAATAGTTTTCCGTCGGGAAGTGATTATTGCTCCCGAAGGAATAGCAGGTCATGCTCGGAACGTTGTTTGAGCAACGGTAACGTTTTAACAAGCTTTTACTTCATATACTTTGATTCTTATTCTAGATTTTTCCTTAGGTAATGAAATGTAAGAGGAAAAAATATATTAAATAAGAACCTTAAGAATAATTTCTTACAAAAAGGTTAGTTAATTGTAGTTAATTGGAAAAATGTTGACATAAGTCCTAATTGAGTTAATAAAACGATATTTCTTATCTTAAATTGGAATTAATAACAATATTGATAGTAAAAGTATATGAATATGAACCAACCGATATGCGATATAGAAATTAATGTAAACAAGATAGTAAAACGTCTGGAAAAGACGTCAGCGACGTCATATTCTAAACATATTCATAAAAGTGTTGAAAAAATCGTATAATGTTGATAGGGAACATCAAAAACACATTACGTCTCGAGTGAGAAATTCACAGGCATCATTTTAGTTTAATAACTACATAGTGAGTAGCTGAATATTTTATAGTTAAAAGTTATAACAGATTGCAGTATATTTGTCGTAAAAACTAGTTAGAAGGACAGCCTGTACATTGATTAGCATTTTAGAGAACTAATTAATACTTCAATCGTATATTATTAAGCAGTTTTTTCTTTTATTTCATCGCGAATTGGAATTTTAACTTAAAATACTCAATTGAAATGCCTAGAATTACTGATTCCGTTGATACCATCTGGCAATTCTGCATTGGTCTGTCAAATAAAGGAATTATTCCTCTATGAATTAATGAAACTCGTCGAGATATCTGGTTGATTACTTCCTGCACATCACAGACATTGAGAAAGGAAAGGCTTTGAGGTACCTACTTTGCGAACTGCAGTTATAGAAGTATACATGCAATTTCTATCGTGTTGGCTTCACTTTTGATAAATACAGGATCTAAAGAAAATAGGCTTTATTGGAATGAATAATTTGTGATTTAACTGAAGTCCGGCATTCTTTTTTTCTTTGATATAATATGTAGCTTAGATCAGACTATTCCGATGTGACAACTTATGAATTTGGAAATTGAAGAGTTATTAATATAAAAATAAAAATTGCTTTTATCATGGGAATGTTACTTATGAATAATTTTACATAGAAGATCCTGAGTCTGAAATATGTAAATTGAGAACAAAACACTTTAATAAAATATGTGCTGATACGTAAGATAGACCTTCGGAACCGGAAGGATGGAAAGGAAAACATCACTTATATACCCAAGGTAGTTGATGTATCTGACCTAACACCTAAGTCATACAGGTCTACAAGTTTATAAAAGTTAAATAAGCTAAATGTTGAAAAGTTGAAGAAAAACACGAAGTAGGAGTTTGAAAAAAAAATTGTGTCGATTGCGGCTAATTTTTCCTTTAACACCAACAAGTTTTTCAGGGGATATGGTTTTAGATCAAATACAACACAGATAAACTAGCTAAATGTATTCAAATATTCAAAAACCAAAAATATTCGACAGTTAGTGATTGCTTCAAACACAACCTAAAATGGCTACCGCATGGAACATCGTCAACGTCCATTGCTTGAAACGACCGTTATAAGGTGACAAACACAAAACTGATTTTGGTTTCTGCGCAAGACAGTTGGCAAACTTCACGTGGCTTTTTCTTATGTGAAACAGAGTCTATATGGATATCTCTAAGGCAGATGCAGAATTGTAGGGTCCAAAAAAGGGAGCTATATGAAGCTTATTATTGTCAATTATTGTACCGGAACCTTCTAAACTCCTCTACAACTCTTTGACGTAATTCCTCTAAGGAGGCTGGTTGTGTTTTGTGGATTCCACTTTTTTTAGGTAACCCCACAAAAATAAAATTGAGAGGTGGCAAATCTGATGACCATACAATGCTACCTCTTTCAGTGCCGTGAGGAATGCTGGTGTAAATACTGACTAACAATCAAAGCATAATGCTGAGGACCTGTTGAAACACCAAATGCTCTTCACTGTACTGTTGGTCATTTTCCTTAATATCGGTCAAGGTATAGTCAATAGCATCTTCCAGTCATTGCAAATACATTTCACCAGTTAAATTACCAGTTAAAAATATGGACCCACCAACCTGTCATCCAAAATTACAGCTCAAACATTTAATTGCAAAAAAGTGTCCCTCTTTGATGGAAAATCGGTCTCTGTGTTTTCGTCCGGTCACCCTGTATAATATAAAGCATTGATAGAGAATAATGACACGGAGTGTAGGTTTTTTGGTATTTTGTCAAATAATGTAGTCAAATACCCTCTCCACATACTCAACAGTTTGGTTTACAATACAAAAACTTTTGTACAAAAGAAAAAAGTTTTGGACTTCCATATCGAAATAAATTCGTACAATGGAAATTTTCCAAATCCCCATTTCGCCATACGTTCATTCAATACTTATATACTGGAATCTATTGTCATTTAAAAAAAAGTTAAAACCTTACGAGCATTTAAAACAAATCTACCTTGTTATATTTGGAATCAGAATTTGGAAATATAGGGAGATGTAAATTTTATGCTCTTCCCAGCAGATTCAAGTAGATCCATGTTTATTATAAATAAAAGGGAAAGGATAGATCGAACAGAAATAGTAGATGAACTACCAAATAAACAAATTTTTGAGGACTCTTAAGATTTCAGCACCCACAAAATATATATTAAACTGTGGAAACGAGAAGATAGAACCCTTTTCAAGCTACAAAATGTTATAACATACTACCAAAATACATAAAAAATAAAAAAATACACTATATTCAAAAGAGAAGTGAAAAAATGTATACTCACCAATCCGAACAAATTTAACACAATATCAATTTGATAAAGATGCCCTACACTTATTCATATTAAAATTGTCTTATACTTGCCTCTCCATTCTTACTTAAGACAAAATAATTATAAAAGGAAATAACTAGTTTAATGATAGATATTATTGCCTAAAATGTCACAGGTGTATATTACATAATTTATGTTAGTATCCTATGCGAGGAGTTACGAGACAGACTTCCTAGCCTAGTGTGATCTCCTCCCGTAGGCTACTTGAAAATGAAAATTATATGAATTTGTAAAAAAAAACACCATGTACCTTAATAATAGGGAATACATTGAGTTGAATTGAATTGAATGGGAAGATCTAGTAGTACAAGACAGCTTCTGGACTGGAAACTACCACCAAGTTAGATCCAGCGAATGAACAGGCTGGAGCGCTTTCGCTGTGCCACAAGAAGATTCTTGTTCTTGCTCGGTTGCAGGTATACTTGCTGAACTGCAGCCTGGAATTATACTCAAATTCCTAGAAATAACCCTTTATCTATGTTATCTGTGTTACATAAATTCTACTGCACAATAAATTTCACCCAGTATAAAATTAACATCTTTTCATGCTTCTAAGTAATAGACAGGTATATCCCCAGAAGTAAGTAGTCCTTTGTTAGTTTTGCAGATATTCTGCACTGAAAGGTGAAAACACTAAAACGGCCATTAACAATTTAAAGGACTTCTCTTTGCGAATTGCTGCATGATCAGGATAATCTCTGCATCACTTCGGATTATCCTATGCTACGATGGAATGAATTCATTGACAGTACCGACACTGTGGGGGTTTTCATATTGAAAATAGTTTCCATAATTTTTATAATAATTTATGAAATTAACTTATATCTTTCATTTCTTTATTAAATGTTAACCTATTTTAACAAGCAGTGAGCAATAGGCTAACTTCAGTACTTTCGAGTACAATTTTCATTATAACAATTACACCTATGTTAAATCCCTTGAGAGATGGGATGAAATCAAAGGATGCAGTCTTGCCAGGATCACCCTGGGTAACCCTGGGAAGCTGGCGCCGAAGAAATATTTGGCGATGACCAGGAAAAACCTACACTTAACAGTAGGATTTCTGACTGGCCACTGTCAACTAAGTAAACACACACAAGCGATGGTATGTGAGCAGAACGCCACAGAGCCCTAGACCATGCCTTCGGATCATATGCCCACTAGAATTTCACCTTCTAGTACATTATTTCAGCTGTGGCTGACATAACATGGGTTTCAGAGGGATCTGACATGAATATCTAACTCACCTGGTACAGCCAACCAATGACTGAACAATGTAACAGTCTCTCAAGCCAAAGTTTTGACCACAGATCTGTGCGTAGGGTGGAGACTCTACAGGGCGTCTATTCTTGAAAATCATACGATCCGGTGTTGCCTTACGATGGGATCAATCCCGTGCGATCTATCGACTCCCACGGTCGAAAGCCACTAATTTCTAAACCTATTGAGCTGTTTGATACAGAAGATCCACTTTTTAGGCATTTTCAACCTTTTTTCGTGGGGTTATACAGTTCCTTTGGTCCTAATTTTACATTCAAAATTGCCCAAACACTCTGGGAAATAATTACTGTGAAATTAAACTCCATGAGTTGCAAAAAAATACGATTGGAGAATGTGGAGGATCCTAAGATCCACAGTCAGTAGACAAGAGTCGTGTACCTGCAGCTCCTCGGTTTCTGACCATGCGATCCGAAACGTATGATTTTTGTGCGATTAATAATATCGGATCGTGTGCTGGGATTAGATGAGTCGGCGGAACTGAGTCTTAAGGTTATAATACTAGTTTTCTCTTTGTAATGCTGGATTTAAATGTAAACTGTATTATTTTCATTTCTAAATATTGAAGAAATTTTGTTACGCCAGTGTAAGATCACATGCAATTTTATTTCTTTGGAAATGACGCTCGGACGTTGTTGGAGTAATTGTCCAGTCCATTAATGTACAAAATACTTTTGTCGTTTCTTGAGTTGATTCTGTTACAGCATGGAGTCTAATTTAATACATACTCGTACCGTCAAAGCTACTTAGTTAACCCTTATAAAATGAACTCATGCTGAAAATTGTAGAAAAACAGTGGTAGGTACTTTCAAATCAGCAGATTTGATAAAAATTCACTCTGTAGCAAAGGGTATTTCACCAAAAAACATAATATGAACCTTAACATGAAAATAATCCGGACAGGCATTTTCCATCCAACTATGAGCAAAAGGAAAGGTGTTACTGTAACAGGAGAATAGATATAAAAAGGTCGCAGAGGCGACTAAATTTTCTGGGTGTTTTTTTTCATGTTATAGAAATCACATAAAAGCGAACAAAATATTATAATTCAATTGAAATACAATCCAAAAAAACTAATGAATGGAAAAAAGTGGAAAAACAATTTACTTTTCTTACAACCACTATGCAAAACATGCTTTTCTACACAAATTTTTATACGCAAAGCAGGCCTTTTCGTGATTCTTTTGATAACCGTTGAAGAAGTAAAGCGAAAAGTACACGCTATGGCACTTTTCCGCACCGAAATGTCAAACAAAGCTACCTATGAACCTATGACCTGTCAACTTTTTTTGACAATTCAACCTCATGATGAATTTCTTATTAGTGAACAATTTTTAAATGTAAACCAAAAGTAAGTGAACTATTTTTCCTCCGCTACATTGTGTCATAATGTGCGAAGCAAGGGCAGCACTAACCCGACTGGAAAAAGCATCAGACCATGACGTGGCACATGGGAGAGGACACACAGAGATAAGGCATGTGGATGATGACATTTTCAAAATGCCAACACAGCACACATGACCACCAAATATATCTTTCGCAAGAACTTCGAGATTGTCATCAAAGATCGAAAGGAGCTTGAGGAAGAGAACGCACCACCACTTAGTAGAGCAAATGAACTGATCTGGTATACAGACGGATCAAAAAATGAGCTCGGCACCGGAGCGGGCATATACAGCAAGACGAGAAAATATGAAGGGATCGTCTCGCTTGGCAAATACGCTTCTGTATTTCAAGCAGAGGTCTATGCAATACTTGCATGTGCAATGGCTAATAATATGAGAGCCTACAACAACAGGCAGATCAGGATCTACAGTGACAGTCAAGCCGCCCTTAAAGCACTTCAGAGCTATAGGGTGACATCTCGGCTAGTATGGGAATGCGGCGAAGAACTTAAAAGACTGGCGACTCGGAACAGTGTAACAGGTCCCAGGGTCCCAGGTCATAAAGGAATCGCAGGCAATGAAAAAGCTGACGAACTCGAAAGAGTAGGATCGTAGACTCAGATGAACGGACCCGAACATGCTGTGGGCATCCCCAGATGCTTAACGAGGTCATACATGGCAAATACATGGGAAGAAATTCATAAAAGAACCATCAGAAAAAGTGGCGAAAGAACTGCTCTCAATGAGCAGGAACAAACTACGCACCATAACGGGGCTACTTACGGGACATTTTCCCACAAAGGAGCACCTAAATAAAATAGGGCTGTACGACGGAGACCTTACATGCAGAAGATGCAAAAAGGATACCGAAACAGCTCTGCATATACTATGCAACTGTGAGTCGTTGGACCACAGAAGGCAGAAACTGTTTGGTAGACCCCAAATGACTCCAGAAGACTTCTACAACCAACCAGCAAAGAACCTGTATGAGCTAATACAGTGAACGGAATGGCTGAACAGGTTGTAGTCAGAACACTAGGAGTATCCACAATAAGCCCAGGAGGCTGAGGTGGTACCGGCGAAGGGACGGCTCCTTAGAAAAAAAAAGTGAACTATTTATTTCATTATTTATTAATTATAAAAACATTAACCTATTCATTTGGGAATTTTGAACCAAGATCAAAATAATTTATCTTTTGAGTTCTTCAATTTGGACATTGAAAATACTTCTCCAGACATTATCGAAAAGGCTCGAACTGAAACCGAAAACTTGTTACCCGAGGTTTCAATACAAAATTGTTCAAATTTTACCATTAATTATACACTGATTTTTCTTTCTGTTCAAAGTTTAAATAAAATTACTATATAAACTACTGTATTTATTCCATTAATAAATGTGGTTGTAGAAAAAATATTGTGTACATCTTGTACGCAAATCACTTTTCCCACTCGCTAGATTTGCACAAACTTCTGCGCTCGTGGAAAAAGTTACGCTTCACGCACTAGTTGTACAAATTATTATTTCCAAGCTAGCCATTTCAAGACAATTAATAATATAGTTGTTAGTTGACTATTAAACAGCTCCGTTGAGCAATTAAAGTAAACTCTATAAACTTTGTGCTAAATAAAGTATTTCAGTTTTATTATACTTCTTGAGTTTATTATAAAAGGAAATGTTTACTTTTACTAGTGTAATATAAACCTGAAATTATTCTTTGTACTTTTACTATTTTTTTATTGGCATCGTTTTTATTGTTTTATTTTGACCAGACTAATTTACGAGTTGTTATCAATTTCACATGCAACTGCGGTATAAACAGAGGTTGAACTAAAGATGGGCAATTCTGGAAATTGAAACTTATTTTATGTACTATAAAAGATGAGAATGAATCTTGGAATATGGAAAGATGCAATTTAATATTCAAGTGAGTCTCGTAAATTTATTTTCTTACATAGTTAAATGGATTTTGTATTAATAAAATATTTTTATTAGATTCGTCTCAAAATTTTCACATCTTCTTTTATAATAATACTAACTATCTATAAATTTGGAAAGTAATTATTATTATTATTATTTGAAATTTCTATTCCATCTGTGATGCCTTTTGGCCGAAATATTATTTATTAATTATTTAAA
>CAJUYH010002759.1:0-19930 GCA_910591685.1 Galerucella tenella
AATTAGTACCAATTATGTCAAAAAGATTTTATATATCATTCAACTGATGAACCACAGGAAAATCTTGTTAACGAGACGCAGTTTGTCGAATTATGTTCTAGCACACTGGAATTAGAGTCATCTCCTCTCTTTGGCGCTCCTTCTTCTCATATCTATCAATCATCTGCATAGCTAATACTATTTTTTCCAACCAAAATTATGAAAAATTGGTCTAAAAAAGGCATTTTTGTTATAAATCAGTTAAAATACATTTTTTTCATCTTTTAATGTGATTAAACCCTCTAGCAATTGTTTAACGAATTGCAAAATAAATAAAATTGTGAACTTATGGGGAAATTCGAATGATGATGTCACTGCAGTTCTTTGAACGGTCGCTTTACAGTTTATTCTCATTGACAGGTCAAACAAAATGGATTTTAATAGGCTTATGTCAGATAATTTATGATGGGTAGGTAGAGAAGCGCCAAGAACAATAGATGACGATAACTCCAGTTTACTTTGGTAGGATTTAATAGATTGGGTCTTCTCTCTGTCTCTGTAGAAAAAGGAGGGGGAGCTTAGGCCCACAGCACTTAGGCCACATGTGACCCATTGTACGTCCTGGGTAATCGTTCATTCTGCCCTTTCCAGGAAGGTGGACAGGTCACTGGGAGACATGTGTTTTATGTAGACTGGTGTAGGCCAAAACTTCCCGAACACATACTCTCTTATTGACGATAACTCCAGGCACTCACATAAGACATGGCTGACAGTTTCCTCTTCCTGTTCACAAATCCTGCATAGAGGTATGTCCACAGCCCCATTGTATGGTGGTGTTCTCTTAGTTGACAGTCAGAAATACTACTGTCAAATGTAGGTTTCTCCTAGTCATCGCCAGGTATTTCTTCGGCGCCAGCTTCCCAGCGTCGTCCAGGGTGATCTTGGTGATTTTAGCTAGCTCCGCAATTGCCGAAGTTGTCAGGACTTAGGTGTCGCTGGGTCCTAAAAGTCTTAGTCCAGCTGCTTTCCAGGCTAAAGAATCGGATTTACTCCTGTCGTGAACTTTAACGCAATTCATGATAATATTGTTATCTACCGAGGTGTTAGCTAAATCCCGATGGCACTGTAATACTAGCCTCGATACAACACGTTGTCTGTTCAAGGTTAATAAAACTTATCTGCTGTCCGTGCAGATTATTATGTTTTTGCAGGAATGCCTTCCATTTTAACCACGTTTTTTGCTCTTTGGCCCTTCCCCACTTAATTCTTAGACTCAGTGATCTGGAGTAGACTCATCCTGAGCTTTCTTTGGCTTTTGAGCCGTCTGTGTATATGCGTATTGCATTTGCTTTGGTGGGATTCGATAAATTGGGCCTTATTGAAAATAATATCTCCTGTTCCTTTAGTTGAATGATCGAATCGAATCGTTTCAGAAGTTATGTCGGTCCCATAATTAGTTATTTGAAGAGTTAGAGGTGAGTTTTCAGTAAAATCAATGTAGAATCGATTGAAGAAAAGCATTTTTGAAATAATTCGATTGAAATCAACTATTAAACGCAATTGAACCCTCTAGCGACCGTTTTCGGACAAACATTAACTAATTTGATATGATAAAAAAACCTGAAAGTTGTCATAAAGGATTTTTCATTAAATTGTCCACCCTGTAATCGGAAAAAGAAAATCCGCTTAACTAGTAACGTTTAATTTAACATAAGGTTCGGCTAGTCTATTTACCAAAACGCAAAATAGTAGCAGGGAATTTTTATAAAATTGTTAAACAATTTTATAATGCCATTTGCTATTGAAAAGGTTCTGTAGATCATTCAAAAATGTTTAAATTATGTAGTTTGTTAACTTTTCCGATGATTCTCCGTTTGTTTCCGTTGCTGCTTTTTATCAAAACTACTTTCAGCACCACACTGCATTAATACCATGTGGGAGAGTAAAATATTTCCAAAAATTCAGCCCTGTTTTCTGGTAGAAAATAGATGCGATATGCTGGATATTTCAAACGGGGCAATGATTATGATGATTCCAAGATGAAGTTTAATATTTATATCGAAGAGATTACATAACGATCGGCTAACATTTTGAGTTTTATTCAACGAAGACTGAAGTAACAATAATGCATTTGAACTCTTATGATTTGTATTGCAATCCTAGACTATGGAGCTACCATTTGGAGTCCAAATAGTCTAACTAGTATCGAGCGTATAGGGAAATTTCAATAGCGGTTCCTACGAATTTATGTTTTTTATTCGTATATCCAGGAGATTGTCTTTAACATATTTGCTGCTTGAAATAACTTAACAAAAAAAATTATTTGAATGAAAATGCCATAAGCTTAAAACTCGCGCTCAACCAAAAATGACTGATGACATGATGAGTGCGTTCATAATGTATGGGTTAGGTGATGAGCGAAAACAGACAGTGTACGTATCAGTCAAACGACGGGGTAAACGCTTAGGAAAAAATCAGCTAGAACGATTAGGGCGCTCCCTACCGATGTATAGATCGAAATGTTGATTGCAAATAAACATGGATCGAGGAATGTTTTTATCCTTAACATTAGGTATAACCAGCGGAATTTGGAAATCCTGTTTTTATGGAAATTGGTAGCTAACCTCAACCAACTGAATACCGATTACCGGTATCTCCAACTCTTTAAACAATAACAGGTGTACACAATCGATCCACCGCAGTATGGAGATATTATGTCGAAACCTCAATTGGACATAATAGTTTCCCCGATCACGAGCGGGGAGCTGGGAGTGCACTCTTGGCGATTCTCGTGGTGCATTTGTGAACGCTGTGGTATAGAGTGTGAGGTATATATTAAATTTTTCATGTACGCTCACTTTGTACCCAAGTATAATTTTTAACCTCAAGCCGTTGTGTCTTAAATTTGGCTAGAGTGGAAAAAATTGTATATACACTATGGCGGAGAAGACATTTATAAGCCTCACACCTGGAGCGCTATTCTGTACGCGGGATTGACAGTCGTCGGTATCGGTATGTTGACAACAGCCATCGGTTGCGAGGCCGACGGGACAAATATAACGCTATTCTGTATGCCACGGTTTTCGACGCTCGGAATTTCAACCAAAAAGTATCGGCATAGAAGTGACTTCCCTCGATTCGGTACATGTGATGAGGGAAACTGTCAAATTTGTAAACAAACAAAGTGTACGTTGAGGATTTGAGGTTATATTTTGGTTTCGTTGGTAGGTAGGGTCATATAATTAGATAATAGATAGTGATAGTGATATATCTTCTATCTGTTAGCATAAACTATACAATTCATGTTTATTTTAACATTAACAACTTCAAAAACTCGAAATTTAAAGTCAACAAACATTGAAGAATTGACCTGGCGTTAACATATATCTCTTTTTTTTCAAGTCTCAAAGATAGAATAAGCACAAATATTAATTATTTCAAAGGAGTTTCTTGTTCTATCAAAACTAAGCGTTATAATATCGCTCAGAGGGATCATTTGATTCAGTACATTTAGAGCAATTCAAATTTTGCTGCTGGAAAATTTTGTGGAAAAGATGGGAAGGACTTATAAAACACTAGATTAGACACTATACACAATATAGTTTCTCTTCAAATATTAAAAATTCACTTGAATAATCCGCAATTCCAGCCAAACATCAACAAATAATGAAAATTTCCTTTCAACGAAACGGTTACCGTGGGGTTCAAGAGATCACGGTAGACATACCGATTCTCATCGACTCGAATTCGCGATATCGGTCGGTAAAAAGGTATACAGAATGCCGCACATGCGAGTTACCGACGGCTGTCGATAACTGAGTCTTACCGATACCGATTTCTCTCTGAAACGAGTTACAGAATAGCGCTCCTCATTCTGCTCAGGGCAAAGCCACTCGCGAAATAATTTTGGTACTTCAACAGTCTGTTATACAGGCTGATCTGTTTGGAATATCCAAAGCTGCAACTATTTTTAGTAGTAGCTGCAACGCACCATTTTTGGAAATTTTGTCGACTAGCGAAACGTTTCATTGTGAAAAATTGCATAGAACACTTAGTTTTCAAGTGGTCTGTTTCCAAAAAAAAAATCTTGTTTTATATTCTCGAGCTACAAACTAAACATTTTTGTATAGTTAGGATGAAATGTATACATACTTATCCTTAGAACATGTCGCTTAAACTTAATCTCTAATGCCAAAAAAATTAGATCAGATCAGGTTATTCACAATAATTGTTAACGCTCACGTCGAATTTCTGGTCTTAAATTTATTTGTCGACAGATATAAACTGTTCTTTAATCAAAAAAAATTGTTATCGATGTTCACCCTGCTACGGAGTTGATGTTGTGTAAATATCATTTAAAGTATTATATGAAAAAATTTGTATATTTTTTATAGTAGATATGATGGTACGTGTCACTATTCCACGCGCATATAGATGTTGTGTATGCTAGTGTATCTTGATCCTAAGATTATCAAATGCCTTTGATATATTATTTAATATAATTATCAAAAAATTGTTGAGCTAGAAGTGATTTATGCATATACTACAAATAGAGGCAACAAGCCAGCTTCGAACAAGCAGCA
Source organism: Galerucella tenella (assembly GCA_910591685.1). Classification (NCBI taxonomy): domain Eukaryota; kingdom Metazoa; phylum Arthropoda; class Insecta; order Coleoptera; family Chrysomelidae; genus Galerucella; species Galerucella tenella. Next base: position 4,563 of record CAJUYH010002759.1, read on the forward strand.
TATGAGAGAGAGATAGAAAGTAAACCTTTGATCGTCTGTCTCTTTCTCTTTTACTGGAGTTCAGACGGACATCCCCACTTACAGAGCGCCCTATGGCTTGTTGCCTCTATGTGTAGTATCTCTATGTATTTATGAGGATAACGAAAGCCTGACAGTTGACAACAAGCGGTTTCATCTGTCAAAAATGGCATTCCTTTGTATCCAAATTAATTGAATTAATGGTTATTGATGAAGAACCATTCTGTTTCCACATTTTATTTCGGGTTTCAAGCATTTAGATGTATTTGTTCATTTGAAAAAGTGGAATGAACTTGTCAGTATACTTACTTCAAAAATTGTCATTTTTCATAGAAAGCTTTGTCTGCACCTGTCATAATTATCAGTTTGATAGCCCAATATAACAAGTACTACAGATTCGGCAAAAGTCCGGGACCGGACAAATATCGAAGAAAAATATAAATTTTTCAGAAAATCTTTTCATACCACAAATTTTTTTCCAACTTAAACTATAGTTTGAAAACATTTTGAAATATACAGGGTGTTCAAATATTTTATTGCATTTTCTGATTGCCCCTAAAAAAACTAATACTCCTTCATAATGGTTCCCTACACCTAAATACAGAGGTTTCCGAGATATGCTGACTTTTTTAAAAATGTGAACATTTCGAAAAAATTAATAACTCATAGATATAACAAATTCTAGCAAATTTTCTCTTACATCTAAATAGTTGGACATTCTTTGAATGTATTCCACGATTGAGTGCTAAATATCTCTTTACAGTCATTATTGGATCATTCAATGTGCAGTATCAGACTTATTTTGAATTATATATTTCAATAATTCATCATATTCATAAAAATGTCCTATTTTGAATGGTATGAGGGTGTTCTTTACCTAGGTATTATACTTTTCGTGCAATTTACAATTTTCTTAAATTGTATGCTAAGTCGATTTTAAAACATCTGCAATTCTCTCTAAATTTCAAACTAATAATCTTGGCATAGTTGTTGTGAGAAACTAAATAGATCACGTCTCAAGCATCCAGAAAGTATTGGGCTTTTCTATCCTATACCGAGTGGTTAAAAGATATAGCCATTCTCACAGAAAAATCACTATCCACTTAGAGACATTTTATGAAATAACAAAAAACAAAAAAGTTCCACACAATATGAGTGTTATGTTGCAGATTGGTTTAATTATTATTATTTAGAACATTAAAATACAATATAAATAAAAACGGAATCATCAACAAACAACTAAAAGTAATAAACTTTTTGTTTTTTGTTATTTCATAAAATGTCTAAGTGGATGGTGATTTTTCTGTGAAAGTGGCTATTACTTGTTAACCACTCGGTATAGGATAGCAAAACCCCATATTTTCTGGTTGCTTTAAACGTGATCTATTTAGTTTCTTACAACAACTATGCCAAGATCATTAGTTTGAAATTTAGAGAGATTTGCAGATGTTTTAAAATCGATTTAGCATACAATTTAAGAAAATTGTAAATTGCAAGAAAAGTATAATACCTAGGTATAGGACACATACTATTCGAAAGAGGCCATTTTTTTGAATATGATGAATTATTAAAGTACAGGGTGTTCTATTTAAAATGAGCCTGATACTGCACATTGAATGATCTAATATTGAAACTGGAAATTCTGAAGGCCCTGTAAAGAGATATTTAGCACTCAATCGTGGAATACATTCAAAAATTGTCCAACTATTGAGATGTAAGAGAAAATTTGCCAAAATTTGTTATATCAATGAGTTATTAATTTTTTTCGAAATGTTAACATTTTAAAAAAAGTAAGCATAACTTGGAGCCCTCTGTATTTATGTATAGGGAACCATTATGAAGGAGTATCATATTTTTTAGGGGCAATCAGAAATTTGAATAAAATATAGGGTGTTCAGTAAGAAAAATATAACTTTGATACGCCACACTTTATTGGAACACCCTGTATATTTCAAAATATTTCCCAACTATAGATTAAGTTGAAGTTAAATTTGTGGTACAAAGAGATTTTTCAAAAAATTCATATTTTCCTCGATATTTGTCCGGTTCCGGACTTTTGCCGAACTCTGTATAAATATTGTTCTTTGAAGTCTATCAAGCATGTCCTTCTGTCAAACTGACATTAGACAGATGCTGTCAAACTGACATTTGACAGATGCTGTCAAAATGACACTTTATTGGAGTAAACTTTTTTTCATTCAAGCTTTTATGATCATCAATTCACTCAGTGGACTATCCCGTAACTTACCAATAATTCAATGTATTGTGATTGTGATGAAAAAAATTGGCTTTCTCTTTTTGTAGCTTGCTACTGACAACATTTGGATTTACAAATATTCACTGTTTCATTTTAAATGTTTTATTTAGTTTTATCCGAAATTTGTCTATAAGAATGATATTGCTAGTTTTGGATACGTAAAAAAGTATTTCGAATCCAGAAAGAAAAAAATAGAGTGTGTGAAAGATAAGGGAATCGTTGGTTGATTCTTCAAAAAGTTGTGTTGAGTGAGTTTTGACAGGCTGGCAATAGTTTCGAACTTCATTATTATAAACGTGATCGATAGCAACTTTTACATCCTCGGGCCGTGAACATCTACTCATACCCCCAATATGTTAATAGTTATTTTATTATTTTACAGCTCCTGTTGAACTTTGCTAGTATATATTTATTACCAGCCTGTGCGTATACTGAAACATTCTTAGCGCTATTTCACACGGTCAGGGAATTCGTCGGATTGAGAGATCGCTCAGACCGTCAGAACTCTATACTCTATCGTATAGAGTTCTGACGGAGTTTTGTCGCTAAACACGTTAGACAGTGGACGTTTGACTAAGTTTTGGTTGATCCTCAACTAGTTTTTTGACGAGGGAAGGTGTATGTTCCACAATGGAGAATACCACTAATTTTCAAAAACAGCGTAACCGTGATCTCCATGCCTAAAATCTACTATATATTTTTATTTGTTTTATAATATGAATAATGTATTGAATTGAATGATTTTTATTCCAAACAAAGTATTACGCGCCATTTGTGAAAACTGTATGACGAATTAACCCCAACACGCCTATCGACCTTAAGCCGACCAATTATATAAGCGCAGTGAATAAAAACCCTTCACAGGGAAGCTCTTCGCTTGAGTCGTCCAGTTTCCAACCAATTCTAATCGTCCTAATGTTTGGGGTTAGTACGTCATAGCATAGCATAGACCATTTGTTGCGAACATTTTTCAGTTTTGAATGAAAAAGTTGATTTCAAAACGCCAGGAAATCTGTTTACCACTATTTTGACCCATGATATTGTCTGGACACGAAACCAACATCATAATCAATTGATTGAAATATATTTGAAAGGATTTCATTTCTCAGTGGTCTTCCCCATAGAGCTCAGATATTAAAAATATTAAAAATACTAAAAAACGCTTCTTCCTGGTATGTTCTTTGTCAAGTGACACCAGAGCAAACGAATGTACAGTGCATAATATTCACGTGCTATGCGAGAAGTACACTCTTATTGGTCAAGCAGCATAAAACATTCAGAAGAGAGAGGTGGTATGGCGATATTATTGAAGTATTTATATTCACGAGCATGCCTCTTGTATTTGTTTATATTTAAGTTTTGAATAAACTTCAGTCTGTTACGTTTTGATGTCCTAAAAAATCTACGCAAATATCCTACGTCTACTTCTTGTCCATAGTGTCCAACGGCAAGCTGAAGTACAGCACTGCAAGGTTCACATCCTGGTAGTCGATCTCTAGATTGGCCGAATTTTCTGACTGTGTGAAAAAGCGCTAACAAAACATTTTTTGTTTTTGTAACATTATTTATTAGTGTAAGCTGTAAGTTACTTTAATGGTATGGTAATAATACGTAAGAAAAGAAATGTGATAATTTCATATTTGTTAAAGTGTAATTCGACAAAAAAGTGATAAGTAATAGGAAAAGAACTTTAATATTATTTTTTTGACATATACATACAGTGTAGATATTTTCCGCTTTACTATTTTATTATATTTTAGGCAATATTTTGTTTGTATATATGCAAATAGGTTGTGTAGGTATAGAAAAGGAAAAAATGATCTAACTATGACACGTGCCACAGTTTTTTTTATGTAATTGATTTCCATAAAATACATTCTTGGTAGTTTTGTAATTTTTTTCACGTAAAATATTTATTTATTCACTAGGTTGGTTTAAATAATAACCAAACTGTTTTCATTCGTTTGTATTTATATGTGTATATATAGATTTGAAATTTTCAGATTTCCAAGTGCCTTTATTAAAATATTCATCTTTCTCACGCATTTATTTTCAAGTAGTCTTGGATTATATATATATTATATATATATATATTATATTATATATATATATACATATTTCAACATGTTAGTTGCTAAAACATCTGTATTTTTCTTAAAAGTCTTCATAACAATATACTCCATACATTCCGTAAACCTCCCAACTTATGAGGCTTCAATCTTCTATCTTCCTCCACTCATTCCAACGCATTTTCAACTTTCGACTTCTTAAGGGATCCACATATCTTTCCATAAAACATTCTCTCTCCATACCTACTGGTAAAAAATAATCAAATCTAAAGCTGGACTAGCACTAGCACTAGCACTAGCGTTTTTGGCAGTTTGTCTGCCTGCCAGAAGTATAATGATACATCTATGTTACATTCTTTGCCATTTATCGTCCATTTTATGTCTAGTTAAGTCTTTAAGGTGTCAGCCATCTTACGCAGCTCACTTGCATGCCACTCAAAATTAATTTAATGAAGTTTTCCATGTTTTCTAGAACATCTGCTGAGCTTGGACAATCGAAACGTTCAATATCGTCGGTATTTGGTGTTATCCATAAATCACAAACATAAATCCTACAAGTCTATACGGATTATACACTTTGACCATCTCAAAATACATCCTTCCACGTTTTTGGTCGCTCAGTTGGTCGTGTGGAGTGTAATGACTAATCCATTGCCATCTATAAATCATTTTATTCCGCCGAAACAATTCTGGTAACAGAACTTTCTCCCGGATGAATGTTTATGCAAAATAGTGAAACTCCTGCCTTCTTATATGTTTGAACAGTCAACAGTGGCGCTATCTGTGTGATTTTACAAACTTATTAGCTTTAGATATGCTTAGAACACTAAATTTGTCGAAGATTCTACGGAATAATAAAATTATATCATAATTTGTTTCCTGTTGTATCTCTTTAGCTATTAATTTATATTTATTGTGCCAAGAATGCGTTTTAGAGCAACGTTTTTGTACCAAAGACATTTGTATTTTTTCAAATTTCAAATTATTTTTAATTGAATTGTTTTCTATTTTGAGACAGAAAAAAAAACAATTTGTTTGTATATACGTTTTAGTATTTCATTGTTTTGTGCATGAAGATCTCTGTGTATTTTTAAGAAAAATAAAATAGACTTATGTTTACCTGCTCTCGATTGTTTTCTAATACCCTAACCAATAAAATTTCAATATTAGCGCGCTAACACACGGTGAAAGCGTGCAGCATCGGAAGGTGTGAGCATATTGCTACTTGTCTGGTTGATGGAAGCTGGTGGAAACTCGAACGATAGCCTTAAAAATGTGAAAGTTAACTAGTCAAAGTAGACCGAATGTAATATGTACCAAGGAAAGAGATTACGTAGTTGCAAGATCCGGCTGAAGGACGAACAAGACTCCTGTAGGTGTGAAACCACGCTAAATTCGAGGTAGATCGATTGTGGTATGTACCTAGGAGAGGTAGTGTGCAGTGAAAATATCGTTTTATTAGCACTTCACTTGAAAAAGCCTATTGGGTATTGCTATTTTGTCCGCTAACGGACGGGCTCGCTGTATACATGTGACCACGCTAAGATAGAACTACATATAATTATAATAATAATAAAATAAGCCCCATATATTATATGTGCGAAGACCTTTACAGATCGATTGAGTTGCCCTCCTGTCATTCTAGAGTCTCTTGTATAGGCCCGTTCTTATTACTAGACTTAGAATGTCCATACTTAGGTCCTCCATATATTGGAAGGGTTGTGGTTTTTCATCCCCTATCGTTGAATACATCAACCTGGTCAGGCCTTCGTAGTAGCGTGTGCTGAGGTTTCCTTATCTTCTTGGCAAAATCTGCATATAGTTGTGTCTGCCAATCCGATGTTATTCATGTATTGGTTAAGTCTACAGTATCCTTACAGGAGTCCAAATAGGATCCTGATTGTTCTCCTACTTGTTCAAAAATTTTGGCCAAGAATTATTTGATGAACTTTTGGAAATGCCACTACCATAGGCCGCATTTCTCCTCCACTCTCGAGACTGCTTATTAATCCAAGTACTGCTATTTGTTATTTGCAGTGCTTTTGCTACGCCACAGAAAGGTTCCGGGCCACAGGGAGCAGATCGTGCCCCTTCTCGAGCTAGCGAGTCTGCCTTTCCGATCTTAGTAGTAGTAGTAGCGTTTTCAAGCAGTCCCAAACAAGTTTGGTATTTATCTGCATGGAACTGAACTGCTTTTATAGCCGCTTTCTAAAGAATGTTATGGCGGTTTCCATAAACGTTAAAAATCTGAACATTCGTTTTAAGCGTAACAGGGTCTTGTCCTCTTGGTTACCTGAATTATCAGTGAGCAAAGCACAAGCGGTTCACAGCCGCTCATTTTCTTTCTCATTAGATATATCGCTTGTCTTTGTAATATTGGTTGGCATGGGCCCACACGTAATTGTGCTTATACCTTTGTTAAAAAGATGGGTCGCTTTGAATTTGAAATAACCGAGTCTCTTCGTGCATCCTGGGGATATGTAACAATTATAAATTAACGGCTTTATGTTTCATACTACCAGCGAAAGAGAAAAATTCTAAAAAAATTAAGAAGAGTAATTTTGGCTTTAAATTTTTTCCTTTTTTCATTCTCACAGGGTGGGCACTCCCACCGTGCCACTACTGGACTCATGCTGTTTAAAAGGCATTGTGGAAATTTGCAGGTGTTACTATTGCGTTTGTTGGGAAAAGTGTTACACAAAATAGGTAAATAAAATGCATCAATGCATTTGTCACATTTATTACCCACAAATACATGGATTTAAATATAGAAATAATTTTAAAAAACCCTTCTACGTACACCTTCCTTTTAAAAAATATTTATTGCATATGATATATTTTTTTTCTTATTTAAATCGTTATCAATTTCATGAATGTGTACGTAGGTTTTCTTAGTATATAAAACTTCATTCGTCGACTAAAATTGTATAAAAAACGAAAGTTTTTAATATACCCATATTTTTTTGAGTGCTTTTATTTAACAGTGTTTATACTAAGACATTTAAAATTCTTTTCAATATTAAAATAACTGTCTCGTAACGTTCCGAGGTTTCCGAATGCAATTTTATTCGAATAGAAAAATACAATCCTACAAAAGCAGTCTTTTTAGAATTATTTCAAAAGCAAGAATATAAAAAAAATTATAAATTGAAAAAATGTGTCGCAAACATTCTACAAAACTCAAATTACTGATAAAAAAAGTCACCAGGATCTAGAAAGAAAATATGGAAGATAGCCAATTAGCTGCAACCAAGAAATAAACCAAAATTTCATTAAGTTTTCTTAAACAAACTTGGATGCAAGAAAAGTTTCATATTTCTGCAAAAATCTATCAGTATCAGTCCATTCCAAGGCCTTTTTACACTAAACATTGTTTTCTGATTCATCACTATAACGAAGATTTCATCTCTGTTTGAAAAATGTTGAAACAGGAGAATATATACTTTGAGCATACCTCGACAGCGACCCCCATAATTGTATGTCGGTAGAGTTTTAACAAATACTTCAAACTCCGTTTATTTTGATTCCCAGTCTTATCAAAGCACCTTCACACCTCAAAGCAGAAGCTTTGCCAAACATAGACAGCAAGAAGGCTAAACTATTGACTGGGCCTAGTGAACTCAGGCTGTTGTCGTCTAGAAAAAGATGAATCGGCAAAATACATTTTGTGGAACTGTGTATATGTAATATAGGCCAGCACTCATGTGTCGAAGTACCTATAGGCCACGCTTTGAAGCTCTTTAGATCCCTTTTTGTATGGAGGAATAATCTGTGTTATCTTCTGCATACTACAGCATGCGGTGGGAGTTCGCCAACTTTGTAATTTTTTTCAATACCTTCCTATCCTATTCTTCTACCCTATTTTCCTCAGGTCATCAATCACATGATCTTCCCATCTTTATAAGTTTGGGACATCGCCTAGGTTTGGTATTTGCAGGCTTCTGATCAGATATTTACCTTATTGGATCGTCTTTATTCCTTCAATGAAGATACCAGTACCATCTTAGTCGCATCACCTTCATAATGTCTGAACAAATCTTGACCATTCATGTATTGACTTATCACCAGTAACTTCCGCAAGAGTTTCCTCTCCAGGACTCCCTAGGCATACAATATTACTGGTCGTATTGCGGCTTTATGAATTTTAACTTTGGTTTTTTACTTAAGTAGTTTCTGACACTACCAATGCACTTTGTTTATGGCCTGTAGTCTTGCCCTACTTCTGTTATTCTTCTTATCAATTACCATCCCCATGTATTTGTAATGATTTACTATTTGGAAAGTATAATCTCCCAAATTCATAGTGGCAGTGTTGAATTTTGCTTATATTTTGTCTTCTCTTGGATAACTACCAACCCCCTCTTTGCTGCCTCTTTTATTGAGTTATTGAATGTATTTTCTACCTTTTTTTTGTCTCTAGTAATTGAAGCTGAATTATGGGCATATCCTATTATTTGTGTGGAGCTGTGACTAATCATTCCTTTTAGGTGAATTGTCTTAATCACCCCATCTAGTGTTATGTTAAAAAGAGTTTTATACATGCCTTACATCTACTTGAATGTTAATGTTACATGTAATCCCATCTCTGGTTATCACCTTTGCAGTCAAGTCCTTCATGGTCATCTTCACTAGACTTATTAGCTTTTCTGAAATTCCTATGATCCTAAAATCAGATTATAACCACTCTCTGTTGACTGAATAAAACGCTTGCTGAAAGCCAACTATGAAATTGCTATAGAGTTCGTCATGACATAAAGACGGTCTTTAGTGACCAGTCAATCAAACTACTTTTGAAAGAAACATTCATAGGTCTTAGGTTTTAAATTGAAACTGAACTATTTCTATACCTTTTTTGGACTCTGCACATTTTTATGAGGTTTTTTTCAAGGTATAAAGGAATAGTACTAAAAGCACCAGAAAGAAAGGATTGGGTGCGATAACTCCACAAATCAAGAGTTTCACAGTGTCAAGAGAAATGATTTGAAAATTGCTTTTCGCTTGTCAGTAGCTGTGGAATACAAAGAAGGTAGTGCCAAATGAACTAAGAAATTTGATCCACTTTGTTATGCAAGAAGCAGTTCTGCTGAATCTTCTATGCAGTGGGTGAGATTGCTAGTGTGGAGGCTCATCCAAAGTGTGAAGAATAACATATTGTATAAAGTAACGCGAGAGTCTAATTTGGAAAACTTAATCAGCACATGGAAAAATTCAGATTAAGAAATAAATTAACAAAAATCTCATTTATTATACACAGATATGTGAAATGCGAACAAAACAAAAAAATATAAATATATAAAAATTAATTTTCACAATTTATTAAAAAATATATGACTGATCTTTTATCTTCTCCCAATGTCATAAAATAGGAAAAAATAGTGTCCCAATATTTTCCTTTCATAATAAATTGCATTGGTTTAAAGCTGATTATATTTGTTCCAGGCCAAACCAGATATCAGGACATTTTTCCTTGGCCAAACGGGTTAACTTTCACCAATAGTGATTCTTTTCCGTTATCCACTTGAAAATCCATTGTGGAATGCTCATTTATTTTCATCATCAGTTTGGACAAGAAAAAACTTGACTTTTCTAAAATTGACTTTGGCCCGTTAAGAGTTTCATTCATGAATGAACACAATCAACATAATATTTAACTACTAAGAAAACATATTAAACTTCCTTGATACTACAAGTACATTTTTACAAACAGTTGAGACCTTATAGTTTCAAAAACTTTTTGATTAGAAACTTCATTGAAAATTCCTGAACGAAACTCTCAACAACAACACACTCTTAGACTTTCACAAACAATTTTCAGAAAATAACTCAAATATTCAACTACACGGCTAGTTAACAACAAAATGTTCAACTAGTTCAAGTAAACATTCGAAATCAACAATTTGTACACTACACACTCTACAACATTTAAAACGTGATAGACTAGAATTAGAGAAGAATTTTTTCACGAGATATAGTTAGCAGATTTGACAGATAAAGATACCGTTAAAAGTATGAAAGTTTTAATATATTTATATGTATAATATGTTAAACGAAAATATATAAAATTATCTGAAAATTTGTGAGACTCCAATACACAGATGTGTAAATAGCAAGCAAAAAAAAATCGGGAAACATTTTATACAGGGTGGGGCAATCTTCTGACATCGGAGGATTACATCGTTGTGGTGATAGATAGAACTTTATAGTTTTGTGTGAGCTAATACAGTTACTGAGAGCGCATTTTGAAAATACTTTCGATTCTACAGGGTGTTCCAATACTACGTAGCAGCACAAACTTACATTTTTTTAAATGGAACGTACTATATTTTGTTTAAGATTCGAAAAGATCTCACCGAGAGCGTTACAAAAGTATAGCACTCTAATATATTATAAGGGTGTTTTACAAAGATATGGCCAATTATTAGCAAAAAAGACCTCCTCTTTAACACTCTGCAGAACAGTAAATTAAAATAAATCAACAGGTCTTTGTATTCAAATGTCATACAGACATCATTGGCTGTGCTCAGTATTAATTAATTTTTTCATCTGTGACTTCTTTAATACAGGGTGAAACAAAACGCAAATTAAGCAATATCTCAAAATTTTCAAATGAATCACACTATAAGTCTTTTTACAATTTGTAAGTACAATTAATAAACTTTCAAACGATGTGGTAAACTTAGGGCATTAGTTAATGGAAACTCGTAGATATTTTATGATAATGATCAAAAACAAGTATTTTACATACACAAATTAAATGGTAATTAATTTTTACATGCACATCTTGTGAATTTTAACATTTCCAAGGCATAACTTCTAATCGTAATTTTGGATGCATCTAAAATATCTTTGACTTCTACTCTTACCATTAGAGGAAGGAAAAAAGGAATTATGTTGGAAGAAATATTTTTGTTTACTGTAAGTAGGCTAATGTCGTTATAGTAATAATAAATATAAAAGCAGTTTGTAGTCTTTACGAAATAATTACTTAAGTCATCACAAACAGTATATCTTAGTTATGTAAAATTCAAGCTTGTAATTTATTTTCTAACTTTTTCTATTTTTGAAAAACTAACAATTATGGAAATCAACATTATAAGAACACTCACATTTACATAAATGAACATTGACATTCTATAAAAAGTATAGTAGTTTATGCTGAGTGTTCAAAATGGCGGCCATTTACTTCCATACAATTATTTTCAAAAACGAGGATCTGGAAAATGCGTTACGAATCCTTTCTTTCACGTCTTCTCTGGTAGTAAGTTCCCTTTGATACACAAGTTGCTTGATGTATCCCCATAAAAAGAAATCCATCGGTGTGAGATCTGGAGATCGAGGAGGCCACGAAATTGGTCCACCACGTCCTATCCACCTGTCGGTAAAATTTCTGATATACAAATGCTCCATCTTGTTGGAACCATAAGTTAACTATTGTGTTTGAATCAACTTCCTGAACACAAACGAAGAATACAGCAATATTTTTTTGACATTTATTCGTAGATACTATTTTGATAGTAGCCCACTTGATATAATCAAAAATATGGCTTGATTATGTTTCGCCCATTCTCAAACAAGCCTATTATAACAATTCTTGTAAGTGAAACATGAATAAATATGAAATTTTTGGTAATTCCAGGTACCTATGGTATTAGCAAACATTTTATTTCATTGATTAGATATTGTAGATGCATCCAAAATTCCGATTAGAATTTATGCCTTAGAAATGTTGGAATGCACAAGATGTTAAATGGAAAAATTAATTACCATTTAATTTGTGTATGTGAAATACTTGTTTTTGACCATTATCATAAAATATCTACGATTTTCCATTAACTAATGCCCTAAGTTTACTACATCGTTTGAAAGTTTAATCATTGTACTAACAAATTGTAAAAAGACTTATAGGTTAAAAATTTTGAGATATTGCTTGATTTGCGTTTCGTTTCACCCTGTATTAAAGAAGCCACAGATGAAAAAAGTAATTAATACTGAGCACAGCCAATGATATGTGTATGACATTTGAACATAAAGACCTGTTTTTTTATTTTAATTTACTGTTCTGCAGAGTGTTAAAGAGGAGGTCTTTTCTGCTAATAATTGGCCATATCTTTGTAAAACACCCTTATAATATATTAGAGTGCTATATTTTTGTAACGCTCTCGGTGAGATCTTTTCGATTCTTGGACAAAATATAGTACGTTCCATTTAAAAAAATGTAAGTTTGTGCTACTACGTGGTTTTGGAACACCCTGTAGAATCGAAAGTATTTTCAAAATGTGCCCTCAAAAACTGTATTAGCTCACACAAAATAATAAAGTTCTATCTCTCACCACAACGATGTAATCCTCCGATGTCAGAAGATTGCCCCACCCTGTATACCGTGTGTCTCACGACGTTTTGACGGTCAAATATCTTCGAAACTGTTTACATGACAAGTATTACATTTGGCACCTATTAACAGTATAAACCAAGGCTTAGATTCATTATAAGAAGGCTTCCAGGCTTTCCTTCTTTTCCAGTCACATGTCATCAAAGTTTTCTTAATGCAAGAACCGGTATACTATCACATTATTGGACAAATCTACCAAAAACAAATTCAATGATTATCTATTCATGGAGACTAGATGAAGAGATCGAACATTTACAAAACCTGTCCTCAGGGAAAAACATTCTGAAATTGAAGTCCCTTTCTTTAACGCTATTAAGTTCTTAATATAATTTTGGATTGTAGGGGGGGCGTCCATTAATTACGTGAATTGTTTAGTGTGGGTGAGGATCGAGTCGACTCTCACCAAATCTCGCTTGGACTTGAGGGGGGTCTTGGCAAATATTACGTACAATAATTTTCTTCTAAACGATGAAAAATTGCGTCAAAGTTCAGTACCGTTGAATAAAATCTGACACAAGATTACGGTAATTTTCCCAAATACTAGTCTTAGCTAGTCTGAAATAAAAGTAAATGAGCAGATTGTTTTTTTTTAATAAATCCAACACAAATTTTGGAAAATCTCTCGTAAGTTAGGGAAGAAGGAAGGGGTCAACGAAAATCCTACCACATCTCACCAAGGGGTGGGGGAAGGAGGAGGTCAAAAATCCTCAAAAGCGCCTCACGTGATTAATGGACACCCCCTCACGTATTGACATTAGTAGCAGTCTCGATTGTTTTCAGCTGCCTAATGTCTCAGTTGTCATGTGAACAATTTTCGGTATATTAGAATATTAAACGTCGTGGGACACCCGGTATTCAGGGAGTTTTCCAAAAAACGTTTTTTTATCATTTTTCAAAAACTATCAGCTTATAAAGATAGAAATTGGTTTTACAATTGAATAAAACATTGCATTGGTTTTGAGATTTTGGAAAATCTTGAAGTATATAAAAGGCTAGTATGGTTTTCGGAGACATTCTGTATGACAAATAGAGAAAATATTAGTCTCATTTGAACTCGCAGCTTGTCTTTTCACTCCATTTCTTCCATTATCCGTTAAACAAACATTTTGGACAAAAGAAATTTCTGTATTGTTTGAAACAAAAACTTGTCATTTGTTTTCTTGACATATTACTCCAGTCATTATTGACATTCGAAATCGAAAATTTAACTATAATTCCAAGAGTTTTCAAGCTTCGGTCAAGTGAATGGTACATTGAGACGACAATAAATCTCATTTTGCAACCTTGTCCGAAGTCCGGAACATTGTTAAAATTGCAATTAAATTAATTTTTGCTGTATGGTCGTGAAAAAAATTCCAAAAGTTCTGTAAACTTGGGGAAGTTTTCGATATAATATTTCATACCACGTATTAAATTTGCAACCAATCTAAGTGTACGGAACATTTTTTGTTATTAAAAATTAATGTTTTTTTTTTTTATTAAACTGAAGGAAAACGTTCCAAAAGTTCTGCAAATTTGGCAGATCTATCGGAAAAATATACCGAACGACTGTACAAATTTGCAACTTTTTACGTTGACCGGAACATGTTTATTTATATTTTTTTTTAATTCGTGGACATTTTTGCGAGCAAGGCGGTCTCGGAATAATTACAAAAGTTTTGAAACTTGGTTGCAACCTTTGAAAACATCTATTCTGATGCATTCACAAATTTGCGACCTCATACGCGATCCGGAACTTTATGCAATTTGCAAAAATGTAATTTTATTATTTTTTCACCTTCAAGAAAATTGCAAAAGTTCCGGATCGCGTATGAGGTTGCAAATTTGTAAATGCATCAGAATAGATGTTTTCAAAGTTTGCAACCAAGTTTCAAAACCTTTGTAATTATTCCGAGACCGCCTTGCTCGAAAAAATTACCACGAATTAAAAAAAAATTATAAATAAACATGTTCCGGTCAACGTAAAAGGTTGCAAATTTATACAATCGTTCGGTACATTTTTCCGATAGATCTGTCAAATTTGCAGATTTTTTGGAACGTTTTCCGTCAGTTTAATAAAAAAAAACATTAAATTTTCATAACAAAAAATGTTCCGTACACTTAGATTGGTTGCAAATTTAATACGTGACATGAAATATTATATCGAAAACTTCCCCCAGTTTGCAGAGCTTTTGGAATTTTTTTCACGACCATACAGCAAAAATTAATTTAATTGCAATTTTAACAATGTTCCGGACTTCGGACAAGGTTGCAAAATTTCATAGTTTGTTTTTATACCATTCCCGATCTTACGTCAAAATTTTAAAACTTTTGGAATTATAATCAATTGATTGTCTTGACTGACTGAACTATATACTTAAAAACTGAATTCCTTCTCTGTGAATTTTCACCCCACCAATCCTCAGTTTACTTTTATAGGCAATGACAAATTAAAAGTCGTGTACCTCTTACTGTGGTCTTCAGTTACATTCCGCTAGAATCCTTTTTCTTCAAGTTATTATTCAACAACTTGTACCTTTTCATCTCCACCTTAGTATTCAACAATCTCTTCAGATTAAAATTAGAAAATATATCTGAGGATAAGACATTTTTCTACTACCGTGCGCTTTAACCCACTTTCCCGCACGCATTTTAG
>CAJUYH010002759.1:19940-37544 GCA_910591685.1 Galerucella tenella
TTCGGGTCAACTGCAGTCGCGTGCGGGAAAGTATCACTTTCCGCACTAGTTAGGAAAATAACTATTTTCTACTACCGTGCGCTTTAACCCACTTTCCCGCACGCATTTTAGCTTTGAAAGTGTCACTTTCCCGCACTAGTGCGGGAAAGTAAAATTATGCAAATTAAGACCTTATTAGATAGTTTTTTACTTCGGAAGTTATAACTATTCTTACACCAGGTGTATAAATAGTCCATCAAATAAAATCAACATGTTTTCTAGCTTTTTGTTGCATTTTTAATTTTCTGAAAATATAAAATAATGAAAATATTTTGATATAACCTTGTACATTCTTCAAAGTAGTGTCATAAAACATCTATCAATCCACCCGGGCTTGATATAAGAAAAATATATCAAATAAAATTCTTTCATCTACAAATGACTTAAAATTGTTGCCGTCACCTTCATCGTCATCTTTATGTGACCTGCAAACGATGCCATCCTCATCAACGTCATTCACTCACCAGTTAATACCAAATAACTCCACTGGACCGGCAATTTTAAGTAATTCACAGAATGCAACAAATTGTGTTTCTAATAATAATATTTATAATAATAATTGATAATAATAATAATAGTTTTTGGTTAAAGTTTTGTATATTATGCATGTTAAGATAAAATAAATTTTGAAAAATGGGTTGATATACTTTTTTGTATATACGGTCGTAGAAAAAATAATGTTCCTAACTCATGCGTAAAGTGTCTTTCCCGCCCTTGACCGCTTGCCCGAACTCCGCTTCGCGTCGTTCGGGTCAACTGCAGTCGCGTGCGGGAAAGTATCACTTTCCGCACTTGTTAGGAAAATAACTATTTTTACATGCAGTGCTTGTTCCTTTTACTTTTTAGGGTAATTTTTAAATGAAAATTCCAAACTGGAACCGTTGTGAAATGATTCAACGCAAATAAATATTTTCAACCATAAACATGGTGTTTGAAATAAATGTAGCCCCGTTGCTAGGATAGGTAGAAAAAAAGTGAAAATTTTTCGTAACGGCATCAGTATTCCAGATACAAAATGTTGAAAAAAAATAAAATCTGTACACGTTTCTTACAATTAGGTCCATGCCTCTGGGAACATTGTAATGATATTTTGTAAGAATATGCTTCGGATGCTGACACATCCCATGGACTTGTTTTGACTCTATAATAGATGGCACCGCTAACACCATTCGTACCGGGCAGAAGAAACATATTTTTTTTATTGGTGAACTATTTTACCTATTTAAAGCACGCCTCGGCGCATATTACTAGGTTGCCAGTACTTTCGACAAAATAGTAAGATATTTTTTGGAAACACCCCATATATATGAGATCGTTACAAATTTAATAAACATTATCGTGTGAAAAAAAACTTGACATTTTTATAAAAAATTCGTTGTAAATATTGTCTGTATACCTACTTAAAATCTACCTAGTTTTATAACACGGAATGTCTCACAAATCTTCAAATATATTTTTCTTGTTCAATTTTTCTTAAGAAATATTTTCTAAAGCAAAAAAATTAACCTACTCATTCAGACGAATTATACTATTATATACTATTTACAAAAAATATAATATATTATATATGTATATATTCATCACATTTTGATATGTGTCGAAACCGTTTGATATGTATTGTTTTATGCCAAGCAAATTAGTTGCGTGACCATCGAATGAAGTAAATCTACATCCCCTGCATCATTTATTTGAAGAGATAAATTAAATTGGGAGGAAAGTGAATTGGAAATTACGAATTTTCAGCTAATATATGAAACTTACCTCAGACTACATACTTAGAGTATTGGAAATAATCCAGTTATTTCCAGTGATATCACTCACTCATAAAATTGGCTAAGTAGTTAAATATCATAAGAAATTATCAAAAAATATAGCTTAACAGGCACTTTTTCACTTAATAAAAAATAAATGTAAGGCTTTATATTCAATATAAATATAACAAAGAAGCAAAGAAAATTAAAAAATTACATTAATTGAGGAAGAGGGCTCTGCTTATGTTTTTTTGGTCCAAATTTTGCCTCAAGCCCTTCAATGTGGTTTTCCTCGTTTTGAACAATAACTAATGATGACAATGCCTCTTAGGATTTGAAAAGCAACCTTCCTCTCTTTACCTTTATAAAATTTACAGAAGATGTAAAATGCTTTTATTTCATTCAATAACTAAAATGTATACCCTTATATTTAACTAAATTAATCTAAATTTATTCTAAAATAACAATATGGCATCCACTGATATGCATTGTTTTCTTCTTTTTACTGAAAATTGTGTGATTTTAATAAACTAATTTGAAAGTGTTGACTAGATAACTTAGGTATCTACTATTGCTCATTTTCAATGGATAACTCTTAATATAATTTCAACTATAAACAATATTTTTTTCTTTTACTTAGTGTGTTTTGAAACTAAAAATCAACACAAAATTGTATTTAGTTAAATGGTTTTTTTTCATTCGTTCATTATAAGAAAATATAAGTTCTGTAGGTAAGAAAATAGAAAAGTGTTGGGCTCTTTTTTATAGCAGTTCTACCCTAAATTGTGTTTTAATTTTCTAGTTTCAAATCTACTTGTGATTTCTCTTATATTTAAGTGGAAACCTTATCAGTAACTAATTCGTGATTTTGCTACTTTCAAACTGTTCAAAATTATTTAAATTTAAAAACTGAGGTTATACATCAGAAATTAACAAGGATCTTCAACAATTATCATTCGAAGAAATTCTTCTTTGTTTAAAAGAATGAAATGAGCTTCCTGATTGGAAAATCACAGGAGAATCATTATGGTTCAAGATACAATCAAGTTTTGATAAAGTGGTAGGTTTTAAAAACATTTATTTTCGAAATAGGCCCTAGAAAATGATTCAAAATATTTTTCAATTCTTATTTTTCCACTGGGTGGCGCAATCTATTACTTACAAAATATAATTGGAATTTTCACCAAATATTTTCTAATATAGGTTGGTGAAAATTATCAACTTTAGAAACTAATGTCCTCATTCTACAACTTTTGTTTGAGCACCTACCCTAAAGTGTGTTCTTTCGTTGACATCAAAGAGACTAACTTCCATATGCCTTGACCGATTTTCAAAAATATGGACTTCATCTATAGAGCATTGAAGGTTGATTCCAGAAAAAAATAACGCTTTTAATTTGTCAATCAGCAACTAGAGGGCTTTATGTAACGCCAAGCTCT
The DNA here is from genome assembly GCA_910591685.1 of Galerucella tenella. NCBI lineage: Eukaryota > Metazoa > Arthropoda > Insecta > Coleoptera > Chrysomelidae > Galerucella > Galerucella tenella. The sequence continues at coordinate 23,170 of CAJUYH010002759.1, forward strand.
ATTTATGATTTTGGAATAATTCAAAAGGAATGCTGGATGACTGTTGACCTCTCATTCCAAAAGATATTGGGATTTTTGGGGAGTGTTGATAATTGTTGGCTCACCCAGTGAGTTGTAAAAGAAATCATGTTGCTTAAACTGTTTCAAAAATAAAATAACAAGTGAAATTATATCACAAAAAAATTGTCACTATTACATAATGAAACAAAACTAAAAGACTCCACCTACTACTATTTTAAATACTCAAAATGCTCATGCTCGCCATCACTTGCTATGCATAAATCCAGTTTTTTTGTAGCTAGACGTCTGAAGTTTTGATTCTTCATTACAATGACAGACCCCATTCTGCCATTCACACCCAAAATCTGATCAGATCTTTTAAAAAAGAACAGATTGACCAACCATCATACAATCCAAACTTGGCATCGGGTGATTTTCACTCATTCCGCAACCTAAGAGATCTTTTAGCTTCGCCACATATGAGAAGGTTGTAAAACGTTTTGACAAATGTTTAAACAAATATGGAAACTATGTAGAAAAAAAGAGAGGATATTTGAAATCTGTAATATTTTCAGTTTTATAAGTAAACGGACCTTAGTTTCCGAATAACCCTCGAATATGTTTGTCTCTTTTATGTGTCGCTTTTTCGTTTCTGCATCTTGAATCGCAACGGTGCTAAAGAAGTTTCCACTTCAAAGAAATGAGTGTAACTTAACTTAGGTTCATCATTAATCACTTGGAAAGAAATTATTTACACAGTGAAAGAAGTTGTATTACCAATCCTGTTATTTTCCGACGCACCCTCGTAAAATGCGAGGTACTGAGATGCTTCGGTGTGAAAATACTGTTTTTTGACCTTATATGGCCTATTAACAAAATGGTTCACTGTTTGGATAGAAACATTGCTCTAGTTTCATTCTCTATGATGTAGCAACTAATTCTATTTCAACGGTTACCAAATAATCCATTCAAAAGAAAACTAATATTGGCATGAATAAGTGACAATTTGACAGATGGGGTATACACATACACTATACATTTAAGATGATCTACAATAATTGTAAGTGAAACGAATGAAAAAAAATATCTGGATATTTTAGTTCCAATGTGGATTACGGAAAGAAAAAAAACCAAATAAGGCACTGATCAATATGATCCAAATTAAAAACCAAGTCCTCGTATATTTTCTTCGCTACCTCCATTATGAACATAACAGAAATAATTTTTAAATATAATTCGTTTTTTGTTTGTGTTCCATGATATGTATAAGTTGCATTTTTATCTTCTTCAGTCAACGTTCCAATTTGATATGTATAAATATTTTTGGTAAAAGAACAAAAAAATATCATGAGCTTCAGAACTGTTCGTTTTTTTTTTCTAAGATATGTGGATGGTATCACAGTGTATTTTTTTAATTCTACTTTGTGCCGTTTCTTTACTTTATAAAATGGCGTTAGTTCTGAAGCAGATGATGTTAAACTTGATTTTGTAAGCAATTCAACAACATATTAATTATTCTTAAAATATTCGACAATACTTTCAATTTTTCTTTCACAAAAATTATTCTGTAACTCCTGCAACTCAGAAAACGACCTTTATTTTGATTTTTAGGAACGAATGGGAGTTTCACCTCTATTTATACGCTAATTGTACTTGTAAACCATCTAAATATAGTTATATAAACCCTCACTTCGTGGAATCTACTCATCATATGGTTTTAAATGAAACTAACTGTTTCTAAATGACTCCACAATATATTTCTGTATCTGTATCTGTAGAGTGGGGAGGGTGAGTGTGTAGGCTCACAGCACTTAGGCCACATGTGACCCATTGTACATCCTCCCGAGGAGTTGTCCTCCTAGGTCATTGTCCATCCTGTCCTTCTCAGGAAGGTGGTCAGGTCACTAGGAGACATCTCCTTTATATCGGCAGGTGTAGGCCAAGACTCACCGAACACACACTCTCTTATTGACGATAACTCCGGACACTCGCATAAGACATGCCTGACAGTTTCATCTTCCTGTTCACACATCCTGCATAGAGGTGTGTCCACTAACCCCATAGTATGGAGGTGTTTCCTTAGTTGACAGTGACCAGTCAGAAATCCTACTGTTAAACGTAGGTTTTTCCTGGTCATCGCCAAATATTTCTTCGGCGCCAGCTTTCCAGGGTCGCCCAGGGTGATCCTGGCAAGACTGCATCCTTTGATTCCATCCCATCTCTTAAGGGATTGAGCATGGGTGTAACGTTTGGCTAGTTCCGCAATTGTCGAAGTCGTTAAGCCGTAGGTGTCACTGGGTCCTAGAATTTTCAGTCCAGCGGCTTCCCTGGCTAAAGAATCAGCAATGCGATTTCCTTTACTCCTGTCGTGCCCTTTAACCCACCTCAGGATAATATTGTTATCTGCCGAGGCGTCAGCTAAATCTTGGTGGCACTCTAGTACTAGCCTCGATATAACACGTTGTCTGTTCAAGGCTAATAGGGCTTGTCTACTATCAGTGCAGATTATCATGGTTTTGCCAGAAATTCCTCGTCTGGTTAGTTCTTTTGTGGCAATTGAGATACCAGCCAGTTCTGTTTGAACCACGCTGGTATTGTTTCCCATTCCCCACTTAATCTTGAGGCTCAGTGCTCTCGAGTAAACTCCACATCCTGAGCCTTCTTTCATTTTTGAACCATCTGTATAAATGCGTATTGCATTTGCAGCGTCTGGTTCTGTGTTCTGTTTTATTTGAATTTTGTAGGGTTTGTTAAACAGAAACCTGGGTTCAATTGCATCGTTGGCTGCCTGCAGCAGAGGTAGCGCAGTGAGCGCTTCCTGCCATAGGCTTAACCTCAATTGGCCCACTCCTACTTCGGGGTTTACACCAGCCGTGCGCAATCGTACCATGGCCATTAACGCAACCTCCTTGACGTGCAAGTCCAGAGGGGTCAGACCAGTAATTAGTTCCATTGCTGCGGTTGGTGTTGTTCTCATGGCTCCTGTGATGTTCAGACAAGCCATTCGCTGTATTTGATATAATTTTTGGATGGCCGTTGCTTGTAGAACTTTCGGTCCCCATGCAATTGCTCCATACGTTAACATGGGTCTTATTATTGCAGTGTAGATCCAGGTGACCACACGGGGTGACAGACCCCATGTGCGTCCCACTGTCCTCCGACACTGTTCATAAGCCACATATGCTCTTTTTGCTCTGTTGTGTAGATGAGAGTTCCATGTTAGTTTCCTGTCGAGGGTAATACCAAGGTATTTCACCTCTTCCGAAAAGTTTAGTTTGCTTTTGAAGATTTCGGGAGGTTTCAAACCCGATAAACTTCTTTTCCTGGTGAAAAGGACCATCTCAGTCTTTCTGGGATTGATCGAAAGTGAGTGTTCCTTACACCATTTTTCAATTAATTTAAGCCCATCCTGCGCTCTGTCGCACAGTGTGTTCACAAATTTGCCAGTCTGCAAGATAACTATGTCATCTGCGTATGCAATTGTGTAGAATCCATTGTTGTTGAGGTGATTAATCAGGGTGTCTAGGACTATGTTCCACAGAAGGGGTGGGTGGATCACCACAATATATTTGTAAAAATGTGTAAATTTCAAGTAAATTATTGACAATTGTTTCGATAAATATATCATCGTCAGAATGACAGAAGTTACTTTTGACATGATGTATACTTGATATATATTTGGCAATGAACAGCTGAATCTAGGAAGTTCTCCATTATTAAACTGTCTTCTTAAGTAATAATTGTAAAGATCAGCAGATATAGTTTTCCTGGTTTCCTATATCATTGCACAGTTATACTGATCTTAAATGGGACAAAGATATCCAGAATATCCCCATAGGGCTAATAATATCAAAGCTACTATTTGTAAAATCTTCTTCTTTTTTCTATTCATATATATTAAGTCAATCACTAGATAGGGCACTATTTGGACTAGCCAAATATATATCAAGTATACATCATGTCAAAAGTAACTTCTGTCATTCTGACGATGATATATTTATCGAAACAATTGTCAATAATTTACTTGCAATTTACACATTTTTTCAAATATATTGTGGAGTCATTTAGAAACAGTTAGTTTCATTTAAAACCATATGATTGGTATAAAGTCTCAAAAAGAATGGATAACAGACAAATAAAGACATGTTCATCAGTTTAAGGCAATAATAAACAATTACATATTTAATTCGAGTATCAAAGTGGTGAATATTGATTAATTATGAGCAATGTAGTAATTGCTTTGTGTTGTGATTTAACTGAAGTATCAGCAAAACGTACTTATTCACAGAAAGTGAAAGCCAATCGTATATTTCATCTAAGATTATTGAAACCAGCGGGAGAAACGCATCCAGTTTGATGATCACACCAATTATGTGATTAGAAGAAAATTCCAATGTCAAATGAACATCAAATTCATAAAAATAATTTGGAGAATCTTCCCTTTAGAAAGAGATGAAATTGTATGGCGAAGAAATTTCTTGCAAAAGATCCGAGAGTTTCATCTTGAAGGAAGGAACATTTATTATTTGGATGAGACTTGGATAAATCAAGGCCATACTATCTCACATCTTTTGTAGACGAGTTTTCAACGGATTTAAAAGAGCCTACAGGCAAAGAACGGAGACTGACAATTGAACATTTAGGTAGCGATTTGGGCTTTTCAGAAAATGGCTTGTTACTCTTCGAATTGAACAAAGCTAGCGATACTATGAGGAAATGGATACTGAAACATAGTTTTCTAAGATTTCAACGAGCCTAGAAGCAAATTCTGTCGTCGTTATGGGCAATGCGTCTTTTCATAGTCGACAACCAAAATTCGACATAATTAACTGGTCATCTGAAAAATCTCGCGAGAATACACATACTCCAATTCAAGAAACATGTTGTCGATGAAATGGTTCGTGAAAGAAACCGTTTCCCTCCTTATCATTGTGAGCTCAACCCTATGAATCTTATATGGACCTCAAATCAAAAACTCAGTGTCTAGAGAAAATTTAACTCCTGAAATGGATGAAGTGAAAAACCCTTCAATAGAAAAAATCACTTCCGGGTGATGGAATAAAAGTAGTAAAAGTAGTAAAGGGAGGAAACAGAATGTGGGATCCAGACAGTACAGTGGATATTATGGTTGAACCATCAATTATGTCAACAATCCGGATAGCTCCTCACCATTCGACGAACTTTCTCCAGACGAACAATATTAATTATTTTTATGCGGATGGAACTGTTTTAAATCATCAATGGAGGTAAATTATTGTATTTTAACGTCTATATCGATTAAACGTCCAATCCTCAGCAAATCGATTTTATTTATATTTCCTTTTATATTTTTCTTACGTGACTGGACGACCCATAATTAGGAATTTAGTGTCACAATTTTGTTACTCAGGAATATACACTTTTACTATTTAATTTCAGTACACTTTTACAACATATTACATCAAGGCACACTGAGGACTGTACAGGATGTTGAAAGCAGATTTTTTGTCCATCCAACCAGACCAGGGGTCCCTAAACTTTTCAGTATTAGGGCCAAACTGATAGCTAGGGTAAGTCCAGGAGGGCCACTTTTTCATTTTTCACATTTTTCAACAAAATGTCAAAATTTTTCATTTGTTGTAGTTCTAGGGATGTAGTTTTATTTTTCGCGGGTCGGGTAAAAGGAGTATTCGGCCCGCTACCGTGGGCCGAATCAGAGGCCCTGGCCTGCGGGCCGTAGTTTGGAGACCCCTGATCTAGACTATTCCATACACTTCTCATCTCGTGCCAGAACTTTTCAGCTCAAACTCATACGTTTTAAAAACAATTTAGTAGGTTTTGATACAAATACTCCATTCCTTACATTTTTCAGTGAAAATCAGATCCCATTCCAAAGCAGTTCACGAAGTTTCGAGTATCATCTGAATTCCATACATGTTTCAGCAAGGACCAGCACTTTTCAGCGTAAACCAAAGCTGTATAAAGCATCTCACGAAGTTTTAACGCATCTACTCGAATCCATGAACCTCTCTGCAAAACACAGCATTTTTCAATGCAAGTTGTTGCCACTTTTTTAAAGCAGTTGTCGCATCTTTCATATTACATCCACTTCTCAGAGCAAACTATATAACTATACTTTTGTCAAAAACTTTTACGAGGTTCGGTCGCATTTCTACGTTATACACACTTCAACCAACACCTGCAGCTTTTGGCGTAAACCCGTAAACTCGCATTTTGCAAAAGCAACTAACGAGAATTCGACTCATCAACTCCAAGCAGAATTATGTAAAAAAAACGAAATAAGATGAAAGAAAAACATATTCCTTTGTGTCCATTTTCCTGCAAAATAAATGAGATGAGCCCAAACAAATTTTTTATACATATTGTATTCTGATGAGAATCTTTTTGTGAATAAGATTATTCATAGTTATTTGGATCAAGCAGGTTATCCCTTACATAAAATATAGAAGGAAATGTGGCAGTTTTCCAAATCGGAGGTAGAATATGAGTAATGAGGGAAAATTCCATTATCCTCGATACTGGATAGTGTGCTTTTATTCAATCTCAATGAATTTTCACTATATCACGACTCTCCTTCTACCTGGGATATTGAATAACCCTTGTACGCTTAAACTTCAGTTACAGGTCCGTTGTAAGAAATCTTTTGAAATAAAAGTGTTGTTGAATATTTTAAAAATAATAAGTATTAATATTTGACAAGAATATGTGACGCTGCGATGGAAATTACCGTACAACTGTACAAAAAATACAGTACCAGAAGAATGTGAGTTTGTTGAAAATTCAAAAATCACTGTGTGATGATGAATGAAAAAAAGAAATTTATACTGCTTCAGATATTCTTGACAAATAATTGATATTGAGTAATGGAAATTAAACATTCCGTAATTGATGATATTGCGGTTTTTGAGCAAATTAATTAAACAATCAATACAATACCGGTCTTGGTACTTTTATTTTCCAACCTAGGCTGGCTTTATAAATTTTTTCAATATTCATCGTTCGACATTGTTATTCATTTAAATTAAAAATTTTACTGAGAAAAATTAACAGAAGATTGTATATACCTATGTATAAGAAATCATTCAAAACCCTGAAATACTTTCTTTTTTAAAAAGCTGGTGGTGTCCCTCTCAATATTATTTACTTCCCCTAATAAAACCAACTGAGTACCAAATTCATGTACTATCGCAATATATATTGAATTGAAAAAATAAATCTGGACCTATATGTCTGATCAGTTACCGCTCACTACCTAGAGCTGATTTCCACTACTCTAAAGCAATATCTCAACATTGCCAAGAGATTCAGCATTCCAGTTCCTCGTTCTTTTACGATACACCATATTACGATATAGTTTTGTTTATTTGTATGGGTCGCGATAAAAAGTGCAGCATACAACTAAATATTAACTATTCCTTTCATCTTATTAACCACTGCAGGAGAATTTAGACTAAAAGAGAGAGAGCACACATATACGTTACTATTTGCGAGTATGAATGAAACCTAATTGTTACCAAATTCATATTAGCACTCTTTTAATGGGAAATAGATTATGTCTGCTTCTAAGAGCTGATTTTCAACAATGCTAAGACATGGTAGAATTAATTTTTAAGGACATTTCAGCTTTCCTTCTTTTTTCATCTCACTTAAATATTAAGTCGACTCTAAACGGTAAGAAATTTGGTGACATGAAATTCGGAGGAGATTCTGGCTTGGACATTTTTCGAGCCATTGTTCCAGAAGCGAACATATGACCTTGAAAATGATACTTGAATATTCCATTGGGAGAAAGAGAGCATTCGTGATGTTTGGACACACGCTGAAGATGGGAAAAATGTAAGCTTTTGCAGATCTCAACAAGGAAGGTGGCGGCACATACAGGAATGGTACAGATGCAAAGTTGTCTGAAACTTGGCGCAAAAACTTTTAGAAAAGCTGGCTCTTGTCGGCTGCAGAGAAACTGGCATATGAAAAATCAATATGAATATTAGATTTGAATCTGTTTTCGATCATCCAAAGGCAATCAATAAAGAGGATTCCACTGAAATGATTTTGGATTGGCTGCTGTGACATAAAAACGTCGTTTTTTTCTTCAATTTCATCTGTAATTTTGTCAAATTCTTCCTCTCCTACAAGATATTGTCCAATTTTTACTTTTGTGTATATACCTCATCCTTGCATCAATTTTCAAAGTGAAAACACGAGAAATACCAACTTTACTTTCCCCTTTATCGTACTTTTAAGCAGAATGTGCTGCTCATAGGGTAATATGACACTGAACTCTTTTGAAAAGTATCAATGGATTTTAAGCTTTATCAACTTTGCAAATATATAAAAAAGTTTATAATCGATATAACCTTTCTTGGTTAATAGTAATCCCTTAAACTTCTGAAACAAACTTCTTTGTGCATATTTAAGTGGCATTGAGCTCCTGGGGGAATTGATGAACGTCGGAGATATGATCTGTTTAAATATTCAAAAAGCGAGTAGAAAATAGTTTATCACCAAGAGAATTCCTGAAAATATCAAAACGCAGAGACCTAGACTGCTAAATAATAAAATCTCAAGATTCCATTCATTTTTCATTAATTTCATTGAGTTTTAAAGTTATGGACATATGCATACACAACCTGCTACTTCAAATATTAGGTGCAAAATCAATCTAAATGCCGTAGATTTATGTGGGTGCCGATATATAACGATATTCATGAAAATTAACTTGCGACAAGAGGTTCAGCAACGACATATGTTGGACCAGTTCCAGTTCTTGGGACCACAAAGAAGGTGGTCCGATGACAAATACAAAAAGTGGGTACACATTTGTTAAAAGTGCTGAAGAACCACTGAATATCAGTAACAATGAGCTAAGAATTATTACAGGTTATCTAACGGGTCATACCCCGGTGAAAGATCACCTGCATAAAATGGAGCTGTACAAAGGTGATATCAGCTGCAGACTTTGTGGCATGGAGACCGAGACCGTAACCCATATCTTGTCTGACTGTGAGGCATTGGACTGCAGGAGTCAGACAATCTTCGGAGAAGCCAAGCCGCCTGAAGCATATGGCACGCATCCAGTTGACCTACATCGTCTACTCGAAGGTACCGGAATGGTTGGGTGGTTGGAATAAATGTGGGAGTAGAGTACAATGACCCAATCTAAATAGCGTTCCTTTGTGCTAGTATCCACTCCAAGTCAGAAAATTAAAAAGTCTATTACCATTGTTTGTATTGTTCCTTTCTGTTCAAAATTTGTTATTTGTTAATGGATCATCAACAATATTTTCTTGTTTCTTCAAGCTATACATGTGGATGCAACTGAACTACTCAGAGCTACAGCTACCAGCCCATATCAAATAATCACAAAGTGGTGTATGCTTTCATGGTATGCTTTCCTTGTGCTATACTTTAGGAAGATTCTAGTCCAATGGGTACATGCTGGGCTACTTCTCAGGCTAGTTAATTTACCTTCCTCATAATAGCCATTGTGATCTGAGGAAAATCTATTATGAAACAAATGGCTCCTTGCATAGAGCTGTATCTCTAAAACTTCTGCCTTGAATATCATCACATGTTTGCTTATGCACAGTGAGACCTTTGTTTTTGACTTGGCTTTATATATGCTTCTACACTTACTTGGCTTTTGAACCATCTGTGTATCGGACCTGGACATATTTAACAGTGTAATGGAAGAGAGGTGGGCAAAGAGCAAAGTGAATAGTAGATGTAGAGAAAGACTGGAAGAAGATATAAATTCAAGACTGGAAGGAAGAAGTGAAAGTGAGAAGTGATCAAACCAAGTCGGTGGCTTCAAGCTCAATAACGTAATAAAATAGTATTGTAGTAATTAACCTTTTTTTTCATATCAACTTATTCAATGGCACATTGGTTAACAATCTTTGTGAGCATAGAGAACTGTTGGCTTCAATTTGGCTTTATCCACTCTCATTAATAAATGTAATAGAATCTGGACGACGAAGAATGGAAAAACTCAGTTTCCGACATGGTATTGTATACAGTATCAGGAATATTCTACATTTTCTTTCGAGTGCATTGTCGCTTATGAGCCATGTTATATTCCACATTCGCTTATGATATCCTGTAAGAGAAAAAGAGCAATACACTGGATTTATACTTGTTTCTTTCGAACACAATGGACTTCATGTAATCGAAGAATATTCCTTGTACTGTATATTGTACAAACTTCGATGTAATGACTATATTCTATATAAAAAAATATTATTCGAATGATGAATATGTCAAAAAATATTTGTTCCAAGACTCGGTTTCATTTTTTTTAACTATTGTGTTCTAATCAAGGCAAAATTTCACAACACCATCTATCTATTGTTTTATTTTATCGTGTTGTATCAATTGTGTGTTTATGTTCTATTGAATTTTAATAATAAAACGTTCAACACATGAGTAAAGTAGTTTTTTTGCTGATAAACATTTTTCTTATGTCATCTCAGTGGAATTAATTGCATTAACGGTAAAAATTACTTCCACTCACCGGTGTACTTTACAAATAAATAATTTTACCTTGTTTTGGAGCTAGACCTGAAGGTCTTCAAAACCACCACACCTTGGTGTGCTTTGTCAGTCTTTGATGGAAAGTTTTCCATAAAGTGTATCAACTAATTCAATACTGGATTAAAACCAAAATTACAAACTTAAATACCCAATTTCTCCAACCATTTCCTGCATTTGGAAATTTCTAAATATGACTTAAGTATTACCCAAATTTGGGAAATGATTGGTGAAACTAAGACTGTCTAGCATTTTACCTTGATCAGTCTCAATAGTTAACGAATCACAATTGAACTAACCTAAATGAAAAAATAACATTATTCTTCTGGCCAACCAAGATCCTCCCCGACAAGCTCGTAAAATTTTTGGTTATGCTCTCCGAAATATTTCCTGAGCTTTGATATCACCTCCGGATCGACTCTTGGGTGTTTTCTTCCCTTCGTTTCTCGCAGGCATCTAGAAAATATTAGTGTTAGCCAAAAGTTGTGACCAAATAATTGTATTCTTAGTAAACAATATAATATAAAATACACTCTATGAATTATTCTACTGCATATTTTGTTTGTTGCAATGGAAAAAGTTTTCCTCGGGGGATCTTATGAACCAGTCAATTTATTTACGTAAGTTTTTGGGGAGGAACGTCAGTAAATCCTGAAAAATCTATTGTGTTCGCTGCTCAGACACAAAAAAAGTCTTAGAGGCTAGTAATCCTTTATGTTTTATTCCTTGCAGGGATTCCGTAACAATGGTGTTCCTGTGTTATCCAGTAGTCTCCCGGGTATTAGGTATACCCTGTGATTGTATATTTCCTTCCTTTTCCGCAAGCTTGAGCTTTTCAAGGTTCCCAATCAAGCGGAAGTGTATTGTTAACATTCTTGTTATAACTCTCAGTGCAGTCGTGACACGATCTCACTGGGTTACAGCTCGTATATTCATCAAGATTTTTTTGAGGCATTCCTATATTATTTTAAATTTCATGAGAGAAGAGCACCATTATACCCACTTAGATATGATATTAAACCTTTTCATTCGTTTAAGTTATATTTAGAGAGGAGCGACGTGCTGTAAAGCTACCAGAACCAATTAAAAGTCCAATCAAGTGACTTCAAAGTGCGGCAAAATTATGAAACAAATCAATTATTTTGCTACTGTCAACAAGAATCTTGACATAGGTCGATTTTTGATTTTAATTGGTGATTTTTATAAATAATATAATGGCGACGTCGCCAGTTTTAACGTGGTGACGTAAGTAATTTTAATTAAAATATAGGTCTAACAATACCTCATTTGAAAGGTCTTTTCATAATGTATGCGGTAATGACATAGGTTCGTTATATTTTCTATGGAGTGAACAGAAATTTATTTTATTTTTCAGTTTGAGAATTTGCTACTAGAGGAAAGTCACCAAATATGGAATAGTATCCTAATATGTATCCTATGTATCCTTCATTTCTCTTAGACTATAAGTATGAAACGCAACACTCGACCATCTTCTGTTTCATTCGGTCTACTAACTATCGCACCCACACCATCGAGTCAGTTGCGCGAATGCTTCACGTGTGGCAGGCGTGTTTTGTATTGTTGTCGTGCAGAAAATTTTGAAGGTAAGTAATAAACGAGTATTACCAGCTGTTATGTTTGTTAACGTAAGTGTTATACTATTTAGTATATCGGTATTATGTTTATTTCACCATTTTGTGACCTTTGTCATTAAAATGTTGTGATTTTAAAAAATATTCAAAAGAGTTTGAACTAGTATAAAAATCCAAATATGGACAGTCGTCGGTGTCTAATTATGGAATATTAAATTAAATGCTTGATGTGTGAGCTCTGGGCACATTATGATTGTGCTGGTCCAGAGTTTGATACTTGGATCTGTGACTTTTGCAAGTAATTATGTAACTTCTTTCATTTATCACAATATATTATATTTATTTTATTGATCTCAAAGATATTAATGTCCATTTTTGTTATTGTTATGTTGATTTATGCTTATATTCCATATATATGGATACCTATTCCACTCATTTCCATTTCCATACTCATTTGTGATTTTGTTTTTTGTGCTAGATTTTAATTTGATAACTAATATATTTGATTAAAGACAGTTAATTATTACATATAAATGTATGACTGATTAGTAAAAACATTAAACTGATTTAATTTATAAGAAGTTTTTTTTATATCCCAAAAACAAAATGGTATTCCATATTTGGTGACTTTCCTCTACGTTAGAAACGAATCTGGTGGAAGTAAGACAAAAAAGAAGGAGTCCCCAAGTTTCAAGAATACCACATAATAAAAAACAAACATAAAATAATGTGGGACACTTCAAATGAAGACAACTTTAAAATCATTTATGAAACTAAACTCACCTCAAACCCGACTATTAACAGTGCCTCAAGTTTTACGCAGGGGTCTGCTATATCACCATCACTCTATTCAATATATATTCACCTCCCAACATCTCATATATATTAACTGCCATGTATGCTAATAACACCTGTTTTGTAGCATTAGCAAAGGACCCTGATCATGCACTCACAAATATTCAAACACACATCAACACACGAATCATCCCATACTTTAACAACCGAAAACTACATAAATGCTTCCAAAAGAGAATATTTATTACTAAGAAGAAGATCGAATGCAATTGGTGGATACACTATTGCCCACAATACCACTTTAAAATATCTTGGTTACACTTGGGAACACTAATGCCAACGCACATATTGGCAAGCGAGGCAAAAAGTTGAATTTGAAATGGGCAAGTTATATCCACTTATTATTACGCACAGTAAAATATCAACACAGAAGAAGCTGCACATACACAGTTAAATCATTAGACCCATATCAACATATTCAGCACCAATATATTTCACAGGAACTGAACAAAACTTTCACACACTGCAAATGGTGCGAAACGAGTGTATTAGAATGGTAATCAAATACCCATATTGTTAGCCCAAACTTCCATGAACCTCATGGTTATATGACAAAGCCGACATACCCACCATCAAAGACTTCATATCAAAATCTCGGCTAACTTTTACAATTACTGTCCATCAGCAGATCTTCGAAAAGCGCTCAAAGCCACAAATCGTGAAGAAGATATCCGAGATAGTAGGTGTAGGCTTCTGCAGACTGATCTGAACCACCCCTAACTCACAAAACAAAATTAACTTTTTCCATGTTGCCTTCTCCAGAGCTAAAACCCATATCAACTATTGAGACTCCCTTTTCCAGCTGCTTTCCAGGGATATCCCAGCTGAACGATTCTGGCAGATAAACTTCTTTTCCTGGGACAAAGCTACAAATTTAAGCATGATATATGGCTACACAGACGCAAGGAGCCATTCTTACCTCAGACTAACACAAGAAGTCGAAGGAACGCCGGAACAACGGCATTACTCTCTTTTCTTTGAACCTTTAAACCTAAAAAGTCTCACAGTTGGAAAGGACACTTTACCGAAAAGTTTTCATTTTATAAATTCGACTCCACTAACATATTATGAAACCGTCCTGTAAGAAATCTGTGTAGTATAATTCATAACTCACCTATCCGAAGTTTCGTTCCTAAGACAATAAAATCCTTTGGTTTCATTAAAATAAAAATTATGTGTTCCAATTCTGGCTTCTAGTCCGAGAAACCTTTCGATCCTCTGGATTTGACTAACGGGATCTTCTATAAGTAGATCTCCGTTAACGATGAGCAACTGATCTCTAGAAAAGGCCTCCAGCCATCTGTGCATGTAGTTGTGGTATATGGATATGGCCAGAGGTCGATAAGATTCGTTTATGGATCCGTTGGGAAAAAGGGCCAATTGTTCGAAAGATTTCGG